>NNCF01125863.1:30636-62665 GCA_002313205.1 Laupala kohalensis | reverse complement strand
CTTTTAAGGAATGCAATTTGATGACTTCTTCAGGAACACTGAGATGTGTGTTATTGTAAAACCATTTTCCACTAATTTGTTTTACTTCTTCCGAAACCTGAAATCTAGAAATCAATTCTTTACTAAATTTACGATATAGATTAGCACAATTAACTCTCTATATTCTATTTAATTGAGTTCTTTGGGTAACATAAAATATCTCAAGAATGTTTACTGGTACTGATACCTTTCAAAACGTTTTCAATGAAATTTAGACTGCATTGTAGATACAATTTTTTTAAATGTTGTTCTCTAATTTTAAAGTTCAATGTTTTTTCTGTGAATAGTATTTTACTTTTATTAATTAAGCTCATAGTAGCTATTTATCTGATGAAGGTCTTTGTTACTGTAGATGATACTTTTCTGTTACAAAAACTAATTAAAATTTGCATCAGGTGAGAAACAGAAATGTTGCTAGAAAGCTGTTTAAATACAAGAACAAAAGAAGTAAAAATTAAATGAGTCTGTAATGAAGAGGAAATAATCAAATGTGGTGTGTCATAGGCCGTATACTTCGCCCTTTACTTTTTACAATATACATCAATGATATGCTTCTAAATAAAAAAAGAATTGTAAAAATTGCCTATGCTGATTGAGAAAATCTTGTTTACATTTTTGATAAATTTCAAGATTATTTGTTATGATAAACCATTTTGTGATGTTGTTCAATATTCCTAATTTTTACCAGTACAAAAGAAGACACTGTACAATGAGCTATCTTCTTTTTTACTGGTAAAAGTTAGGAAGAATCTTCATCTCCCACAAAAAGAATACTGAACAACACCACAAAATGGTTTAGTTTCAGCATATTATCTTTAAATTTATCAAAATGTGTATATGTGATTTTCTCAAACTATGTAAATGCGCTACCAGATAAGGTAAAAATCAAGATATACAATTTTCACAGCATGAATGGTTTTTCATGTGACTGTGCTAAAATTATAGATTGTTTCAAGTAAAGTATCTAGATCCTTATGTTGACTACCTGACAAGATGGGAAAATTATGTTAAAGCAGTAATCAAAGGAAATAGATATATATTCTTTGTGTTTTACGAGTTGAATACAATTTTAAATTAAAATCAACTGATGATATTATATCATGCTTCATTAATCTCAACAGAAATGTATGCTATAATAGCCTGGGCAGTACAAGTGAAGAGGCAATTAATAAAGCACAAGTACTTCAAAATCACATATTACAAAGAATTTTTTTAAAAAAAGCCAGGGAATCAAACAAAGAGTTGTATATTGAGAGCAAAATTCTAAGAAATTACTAGAATGTATAATAATATTTCAGTTATTTACATGTATAATGGTTAAAAAAAATAAAAATCAAGTAGTATAACTAGGAATAAACAAATCATTTTCAATAAAGTGAATTTAGAAATAAGCAAAAACGTCTAAATGGAAATTATGACATAAAACAGATTGTAGCAAAAAAAAAAATGAACTCATAGAAAATCAGAAAATACTGCACATAAACTTAAAGTGTTTGGGTATTGGTGAAAATAAAAATAATAAACTTTTGAAAGAATGGATTTTAAATAATGAAGAATGAATAATTTTGGAAAATGTCATAGTAACAATGTATAGTAGTCAGTGGCAGATCTGGACTGTAATGAATGGAGGGGGGTTAATGGGGACCATTTTTGTTTTAGGATTATGGTTTTACAACATAAATTTTATAAATATTACCACGAGAAAAAAAATCAAACAAAAAATTAGCAATTTACAATCTTGCATTATTAATAACAATTATTTATTTAATTTATTAACATAGTATTATTTATTTTATTAATACAGTATTATTAATTTGTTTAATCTGGTAACACTTTTACAAAGTATGTCATTGATCAACTTCAATTTTNGGGGGGGGGGGGGGGGGGGGGAGGTATAGCTCCCTTACTCCTCCACATATATCTGTTACTAGTAGTAGTATAAGTTATTATGCAGTTTAATAATAGACCAGGTAGTAGGAAGATGAAAGCAAAAAAAATTTAACAATGTAGGGCATAGTTTAATGGTGTGAAATACGAAGATCTAACATTGTTCACATATTTTGAAGGACTGTCATGATGGTCAATTTTTTGCAATAAGCCCTCAAAGTGCAAAATTTACAATTTCTTATGTTCATTTTACATCTAGTGACTCATGTATTTATCCTAGACAAAATAATTTTAATAATGGAGTTGTAGGTCTTAATAAAATCTGTAAAATGAGATGTAGGTTCAAATCCATGTATTAGTTATTTCAAAAGATTCAGAAAACTACTGTCGTGTTTTTTTCCTTTATTTATTTTAAGATTATTTTCCTTCTATATTTGTGTAATATGCCAAACTTGAAGCTGTTAAAGTAAGAAATTCATACAATTGATTGCAGAGGATCTGGCTTAAACTGTTTAGTATAAAAAATCCCTTTTGGACAATAAAACTATTGATGGTATTATGATATTATTAACCGATCCTTTGCAAATTAAGAAGAGACCAATTGTAGGGTCTTCTGAATAAATTCTACCTTGATTTTGGACATTACAGCCGCTATTGGCATAATGCAACAACTGTTAACCAAAAATGTCAGGATAAATAATTAAATGTATCTAGGCAATTATTCAACATACAGCATGTATCGTTATATAATTGTTTTTGTTATTGTAATGACTACATTTAAGTGCCATAATAATGAATTGATATGCTCTTTGGATTAGATATTACAAAACTATGAGTGGTTTTCTGAGCTTTTTGCATTCTTGAATCAACAAATTTGAACCTGCAATAACTCATTTTACAGTTTTATTGAGACCTACAACTAGCTTTTTTATTTTTTTGTCCTAGGTAAATACCCAAGTCACTAGATCATAAAACATGACAAATTTTACTCTTTAAGGGCTTATTGCAAAAAATTGACAATCTTTACGATCCTTGAAAAGACATGGATGGTCTTAGATTTTTGTGTTTAACATGATAGAACTATACCCTACCTTCTTAAAATAATTTTGACATTACCTGGTCTATTATACGTTAATGTTCTATTCATATTTTCTTTTATAGCAGGTTTGCAAATAGCAAAAGCTTCTGATGGGATTTCTATACCCCCTTGTAGGGAAACAATACCTAACACCTTTATTGTAAATTAATGCACCCTTTCTAGAGTTAAAATATTCGAATGAATGACTTGAATTTTTTTTAACAACAATTGTAATGAATGTTTGTTTTTTTGCAATTATTAACTATTAATTAATTTAATCTTCTTCTTTTTCTAAGACACTACATCATTCCTTTGTAGAATGTTCTGGCCTACTCTATCACAGCCTTCCATTCTTTTCTTTCCATTATTTTAGTGGTCCAATTCTTGATTTTCATGTTTCTGATAACATTCAGCACATCATCTCTCCGCTGTTTTTTTTTTCTTTTTTTTGGTCTTCCTCTCTCTCTTTTTTTGGATTAGGGGAGCCAGTAGATTTTCTTCACTGCTCTATCATTGTTCATCCTGTGTAGATGCCCAAACTAGCTAAGTCTCAGTGCCTTTATAAAATTTATTATGTTTCTAGATTTAATTATTTCATCTATTACTTCTTATTCTACAGGTGCCATCTTCTAATTTTATTGGGTCGTATATTCTTCACAAAATCATCTTCTCAAATATCATTAGCCTTTGGATGTCATTTGCAACTTCAATTTTATGTCCATGTTTTGGCTGTGTATGTAACTATTAGTCTTATTACCACTGTATGTAGTTTTAATTTGGCACTTTTAGAGATAAGTTTATTTTTAAACAATGTTTTATGTAAAAAGAATGCCCTGTTTCCTGCTACTGTTCTTTCTTTAATTTCTTCTTCAGTTGAAATATCTTCATTTACAACAGATCCAAGGTATTTGTATGAGTTTATTTCTTGATACACCACATCATCAATTGTGATATCTGTAAGATTCCGATCCCCTGTCCTACACCTCATATATTTTGTTTAATGCATGTTGATGGATAGTCCATATTGTAAGGAGTTTACCTTGAGTTCAAAGAAGATCTTTTCTAATATTTTTCTTGTTTTTGTGTTTAACAACAAATCATCAGCATAAGCCATACATTGTTTTAATCGAGTGGAAATGTTACCCCTGAGATCTAATTGGACCAGGATTATGTCCATTACTACACAAAACAGAGTCACCGATAGAAGGTCCCCTTGCTTGACCCCAAACTCAACATTGAACTCATCACTTAGCTGATTATTGATTGTAATTCTAGATTTTGTATTATTTAGTGTGAGATTTCCTGGGATCATGTAGTCAGCAAGGAATTGCATGATTTTATCTCTGAGTAAGGAATCAGAAGCATGTGCATAGTCAACAAACTAGTTATGTAACTTAATGTAATATTTGTGACATTTCTTGTATATCTGTCTGGTCAGGAATATGATATCATTAGTGGATCTATTCTGGTGGAAAGTGGTCTGAGTGACGCTTAATTTGTTTTCCACTAGTACTTTTAGCCTATTATTCAGTATAATAGCAAAGATTGTATAAGCTATGTTTAGAAGTGTTATGGGTCTATAGTTCTTACATTCATACCTGCTACCCTTTTTTAAAACTGGGAATATAATAGCTTCGTTCCATTGTAGTGGGAGTTTCTGAGTCCTCCATATTTTAAGAATTAGTTGGTGTAATTTCTTTTTTTAAGGTTCCTTCCACCAAACTTTATTAGCTCTGGGGGAGTATTGTCTGAGTCAGCTGCTTTGTTTTGCTTTAAATCATGAATGATATAACAAACTTCCTTAAATGTTGGTTATTTGACTTCACCCTCGTGTCTTGTCTGATCATCTAAGACAATATTTTCTTTAATTTTATCAGGAGGATTAAATATATCCTTAAAGAAGTCTCTCCCTCTCTGTAATATTTGTTCATCCTGAGTCAGTAAGTTACCTGTCAAGTCTTCACACAAACCTGGAGGATTTTGGTTCATCTTCTATCCACCCACCTTGTTAAAGAATTTTCTTGACTCATTACGTTTATAGTTTGCTTCTATAGCTCTAACTTTATCATTTATCCAATTTTTCTTCTTGTTGTGACACATTTTGTTGGTTTTCATTCTTTGGACTTGATATTTCTCATAAGCAGCCCTTGTTCTTGTTTGTAGCATCTTATTCCTTGCCTTATTTTTAATTTCTATGGCTTCTTTACAATCATCATCCCACCACTCATTTCTTTGTTTTTCTGAATTACCTTTACCTTTTGATTCCTTTGCTGCTTTAATTATTTTTCCTTTGATGTCTTCCCAGTCTTCATTTTTATCTTCAATTACGTTTCAATCTTTTAAGCTGTCTGATAGCAACTTTCTATATGACAATAACTTATGTGGATTTTGCATGTTTATTTTGTTCCATTTTGTTGTTGCTTTTATTTTCACTAGATGTGTTACTGGGAGTCTCTGTCTAACAATGGTTTTAAGCAGATAGTGGTCAGAATCTATTTTGGGACTTCGTAATGATCTTACATCTTCAATAAGTTCCTCACATTCACCGAAACATGGTCGATCTGGTTTAACGTTTTAAGGTCTGGCATTAACCAGGTACCTTTATGCATTGGTTTGTGCTGGAACTGAGTACTCTTATTATTATTATTATTATTATTTGTCTTGTAAATTAATTATTTTTGGTCACTTGCATTGTTGTGTGGCTCCGTTCCCATTGTTGCATGGCCCTGCTGAGGCGCGTCTGATGGCGTTCAAGGTTCACGAAGGTGATTTGAAAGAGATATTGTTTGTGTCGTATTCTTTTCTTGGTGGTGTTAATTTCGTGTGCGTGTCACCTGTATTTGTCTTGTAAATTAAAAGAGGTAAATAATGACCCATGGGGGCTAGCTTATAAAATAGTCACGAAAAAACTTGGCAGCTTCAACACAGAGGGAAGGTTGAGTGCAGAGACAATGGGGGAGGTTGTTAACACACTCTTCCCCACTCACCCAATCCAAAGCAGGCGTGACATCGGTACCGCAGAGACAGGCTCGATCTCGGACTTTACCAACGGAGAACTTGTGCGAGCTGTCAGGAGCTTAAAATCGAAGAAGGCACCTGGACCAGATGGACTACCAGCAGAGGTCTTCAAGATCACGGCGAACGAATTCCCGCAATTGCTCTTGCGGATGTACAACGGCTGCCTGAGAGGAGGCGTCTTCCCGAAAATCTGGAAGAGACAACGGCTGGCCCTCATCAGCAAGGGCAAAGGAGATTTTAAGTCCCCGTCATCCTACAGGCCTTTATGCATGCTGGACACGGCGGGGAAGCTGCTGGAGAAATTGCTGAAACCCCGCCTGTTGGCAGCCATCCAGTCTGGAGGTGGCTTGACGGATAGGCAGTATGGTTTCAGGAAGGGACTATCTACAGTACACGCTATAAGGGCCGTAGTCGGCGCCGCCGAAGCCACGGAACAGGGGAACCGTCATTCGCGTCCGGTAGGTGTTCTTGTCACACTGGACGTGAAGAACGCATTTAACTCTGTGCGCTGGAGTGACATGCTGGACTCTCTCAAAGACCTCAAAGTGCCAGAATACCTGTTACGCATAATGGGGGATTATTTGCGAGATCGAGTCCTGCTCTACGATACGGAGGAGGGCCAGAAAACGAAGGCTATCACGGCTGGGGCAACACAGGGATCAATCCTGGGCCCAGACCTGTGGAACGCATCGTATGACGGCCTTCTGAAGACCGAAATGCCGCAGGGATGTACTCTAATCGGGTATGCTGATGACGTCGCAGCAATTATCATAGCCCGTGACGTGGACCTCGCACAGCTGAAGTTAAACCAAGTGATGCGGCGGGTCCACGGATGGCTCGAAAGGCATGGACTCCAACTGGCAGCGGCAAAAACGGAGATAGTGCTCCTGACGAAGAAAAGGATCCCCACCGCCCTAACTATGAACGTGGGAACACAACCGGTCGAGATCAGGAGCTCACTGAAGTATCTGGGACTCGAGCTGGACACGAAACTCACGTTCTGGCAACAAATAAGGCGAGCCGCGGACAAGGCAGCAAAGGCGACCAATTCCCTGAGCAGAATAATGGCAAACGTCGGGGGACCGCGTTCTAGCAAACGCCGCCTCCTGCTTAATGTTGTGCAAAGCATTATCCTGTACGGCTCTGAGATCTGGGCAGATGCTTTGCACAAGGAGAAATACAGGAAGCGCATCCTAGCAGTACAACGACGAGGCGCTCTGAGAGTGGCATGCTCCTACCGGACAGTGTCGGAGCCTGCAGCTCTCGCGATCGCGGGCGCAATCCCTATCGACCTGCTGGCGCAGGAGCGAAGACGAATCTTTCTACGGGACCCCGGCGACGAAAAGAGGACAGTCACCAAGGAGGAAAGAGCGGAGACGCTGAAGCGATGGCAGGAGAGGTGGGACGCGGAGCCCAGAGGCAGATGGACCTCAACTCTCATAAGAGACTTAAATAAGTGGACGCATCGCAAGCACGGCGAAACAAACTTCTACCTGACGCAATTCCTTACCGGGCATGGTCTCTTCCAAGATTACCTCCATAGGATGGGTAAGGTGGAAACACCTAACTGCCTTCACTGCGGGGCGGTCAAGGATGATGTTCGACACACCTTCTTCGACTGCCACAGATGGAGAGAAGAGAGGTTGGCGATAGAGGGGGAACTAGGACACGTAACTCCCGAAAACATTGTTGGGGTCATGCTTCAAAGCCAGGAGCACTGGACCTGCGTTGCCACGTATGTCCAGTCGGTGCTCATGGCCAAGAAAGCATAAGGTGAAGGAAGAAGATGAGGAGGACGGCCCATGATGGCCTAACGAACGGCACCATCCTGAAGTAATGCGAAAGCGGTTCCGGGGTGACCCAGTGCCAGGAGACAAGGGTTAGCGGTTTTAGTGCGTGAAAGTCGCACACTACTCAGGAGTGCGGACCCTCCTGAGTGTCCATTAGGATTTCCGCTGTTGCCCTCGTAAAAACAAAAAACAAAAAAAAATTATTATTAAATAATTAGCTGCAACGAATCCACATAATAATTCACCATTTTCGTTTGTTTTGTTATGAATAGTGTGCTTGCCAGTAACACTACGGAAAGATTCCTCCTTACCTAGTTGTGCATTAAGATCTTTTAGAATTATTAATGTATAATTTTTAGGTATCCTATCAACTGCGCTTTGAAGAAACAATTCTTTGTCTTCTTCAGAGTGATCATTGGTGGGAGCATACACATTAATTAAGGCTATGTTATTATATTGTCCTTTGAATCTTAAGATGCATATTCTTTCACTAATTGGGGAGAATCCAATGATGTTTCTGCAATCAGATTTTTTTACAAGAAAGCCAATGCCTGCTTGTTCTGTTCAATTATTTGGATCATTATAATAGAAGGTGAATTGATGTTTCTTGATATAACCACTTTCGTTCCAATGAGTTTCCTGTACTGTGAGAATTGACATTTGTGTTTTCTCAATTTGATTCATGAGTTGTTGTAATTTTCTGAGCTGCAACAAAGTTTTAACATTACTAGAGCCTATAAACAATTTCCCTTTTCCTCACCAGTTCCATTGTTTGGTATCCGTCATATTCTGAGATTGCCTGCTAGAGCGTTTAGCATTTTTACTTTTTACGAATGATGAGGAGCTGGCCCAACATCAACTCTCCTCCTGGTCTTGGGACCGGCAATGACACAGGAGAACTGCTTGATCCACCCTCCAGAGTCGCAAGTGGAAATAATTAATTTAATACTGGATCAAAAAAAATTATTGTGAAGTTAAAACTATATTGATTATTTAAATAAAACAATAGGAGTGAAATAGTTAATTAATTATTTCAAAAGCAATCCATTAATGATCAGAGGAAATGCATCAATTTTTTGAATTAATAAAAATTAAGTGGCTGCAACATTCAGCACTAAGTGTTATATAAAAGGTATGATAAATCAATGGTAACAAATATTTTTCAAATATTTTTTCAATAATGATTTATCCAAAATAACATTATAAAAATACGAATGAATGCAATTTTTTTTTCCAATTTCTTACAGAAAAGTAATTGAACTACTATAGCAGTGAAATTGAAACACCTTTTTTTATAACATCTATTATTAATTTTGATAGATTTCAATTAATTATGAATCAAACAAAATATACATATGCACATAAATACACTTAATGTACAAAGTCAACAATGATATACAACTCAAATCACTAACACTTAGCACAAACACTGAAGTCAATTCACTAAACCTATACTCGACAAACAGGAAGCAGCATGATTTGGTGCCCACATAAAGAAAAAAGTATGTACTAATAATTTAGCAAATAATAAGTACTGCAAAAGTCAATAAAAAATTTTGAAATTTTTCAGAGAAAGTAGGATGTTCCATTTTTGCCAAGAAGCAGGAAGAATCTTGATTTCTTATCTATAGAAATAATAAAATGTTGGTTTTTATGGAAATTAACAAGCATTCAGTATTAAATAATGCAACAAACTTTTAGCAATTATAAATTGAAAATGGAGACACAGTAGTTAAGATTCAAAGTGAAACTACAAACACCACATATATTTTTTAATATCACAAATTGAAATACACAAAGTTTTATTTAAATTAATTAGCAATTAATGTGTAGTAATGAATGAGAATGGAATTTTTCTGATTTAAATTTTAGTAGGTTATACTATCATTTGTATGAAACTTGAATAACTTTGTTTAATTGTTTAATAACAAAAAAAAAACTTTTTAATTCTGTAATTAATTAGACTTTATCGAGTAATATAAAATTTGAGAACAATTTTGTGGAAATATAAAAAAAACAACAAAGAAGTTGTGTCAGGCACATCCACTGAAGTGTTTCCAGGGAAGAGTGAGACTTCCTGGCTTTTAAGCAGTTTACCCAATAAATGAATGAAAACTTTTGTGTAGACTCAATAATACACCTGTGCTATCTAGGGTATCTGAGTATGCTAGCGTGTACCAACAGCTGAAAACTTTTATTGATATATTTGTTTAACAAGACTCATATCTTTATTTAGTTTTTAAACAAGACATATCTTTATTTAGTGGGGCAACATTTGTTTCCCCCCAGGGAACTTACATCTAGTAAGTACGTGTTTGGCGAACACGGGGCCCCGAGCTGAGTCTGGCATTACTCCCACTTACTTGTGCTATGCTCCTTCCTTTCTCTTTTCTGACCTCCCTTGGTCACCTCTTGTTCTTTTCGATCCCGACGCTATTAGGGCTAGGGTATCTTTCATTTTCCTCTTCTCTTCTTTTTTTAAAATGTTTTTAGTAAAGTCTTGAGATATGTTGGGATTTGAGTTTTGAGTTGTAATTCAGGAGGGTTTTTAGTGGGTATGGCTGAGTCATTCGGCGAGTCCCACACACGGAGAGCGTCATGTTGGCTCTCCCTAGTGTGTAACTGCATTTTCCCTACCTGTACAAGTTTTAAGGGCTCTAATGACCTCGATGTTGACGAGCCCTAAAACCCCACAAAAGAAACAAACATTTGTTTTCATATTTTATGTCATTCCAGTGTGCCTGGTGCTATAATATTTCTTAGTGACACATGTTGATTTTATATTAATATGGAAAGTACTACAAATTAAAATATAACATTGTTTCCAAATACATTAAAATATTATTTTATTTCAACACATTCTTTTTTAAAGCATAATTTTCATATTGTTTCACTTTACTTAATTACCTGTGTGAGTGGGAAGGAGGGAGAAACATGCCTCTTCCCATCACCCCCTCACGAGTATGCCTAAGCCATGAAGCAGGAAACACAGCGTTTATTTATTTACTATCCAAAGTAATCAATTTATTCTGGTAGTGATAAATTTGTAATTTTATTAGTAAACAATTCAAAAAAAAATATCATATTTATTAATAGTGAATGAGGTGGTAGCGAGAACTACCCCCATCAGTAACAAATTTGTTTTTATAGAAATAAATATGAAATGCATGAGTACTTATTACTCCTGTATAATTAATTTAATTGTACCTTAATACTGTGCCAAATAATGGAGCAATCTAGTCAGCAATCAGCTGATCTAGACAAGATGGCGGCGGCTCAAAGTAAAACAGAAGTCAGTTGTGCAAGAAGAGTTGTATAGTCAACAGATTGTAATTGTGAATAGGTAGCAAAAGATTTTGGTTTCGATTCCTGTAATCTCGTGACATGACGTACATATTATGACTTCATTTTCTTTAATTGCATAAAGGGTTTAATTTTTTGCAGATTGTAAAAAAAAATGCCATCCATCCGTTGGAATGAACATTCTGCTTACCTTACGGATTCTGTGTCTGAATTATATAGGAATTCAGACTTTACTGATTGTGTTTTGGATGTGGAGGGAGGGTCAATACAAGTTCACAAGACTATACTAGCTGCTTGCAGCCCATATTTCAAGGTAAAAGTCGTTGATGAGATCATCTTGTGCTTATTAACATACTTTTTGTTTGTTTGGTTATGTAAGTATATTGTCCGTGACTTCTTCAAGATGAGCGTATATTGAAAAAACGTTGGTTTAATTTGGTTTGTTAGAAATTGGAACATTTTTCATTGAGCTTACTGATAATAACTACACCTAAATATAGATGTATTTTATATACTATAAAAAGTTGTAGATGAGTGAAAGCATTCTGTATTTATTAAAACTATACTAATGCGACTGAAACAACATGACCTACGTTGAAAATCTTTGATTGAAATAACCTTTTACCCTTTTGTGAGGTAAAGCATTATTGACTGATAAGTGTTAAAAATAAACATTGATTATCCGAGAGAGAAATTATAATCTAGTATCAGTGCTGGTGCATTCATCGGAAGCGCTAGTATATTTACTCTTTTTACTCATGAAGAATCACACCTGTACCAGTATAATAATAACCTTATCAAGAATGACTTTTGTGTGATGAAAATGAGTTCACATTGAAATAAACAATGGTTTATAGGAATGAACGGTGTGTTTACTGATAATTAGCTTTTTTTGTTAACCATCTTAGGTATTCTATTTGGAAAAAAAATTCCTAAAAATTGTGACGAACTAAGAAATATCTACAATTTTATGATTCACCAAACTAATGGTATGTTCCCTTCAGTGCATTCAAGCTAATGTTGACATTAATAAAGTGCTATTATAATGAGCAGCTTAAAACAGTTTCAAATGAGTCAATTTATTGTGCATAGCTAGAAACAACTATTTCTTTGATTATGATCCCATTTTCATACCATCTTCAAATTTAGGAGAAACTTTTTAAAAGTATTCTCACGTACATGTTTTATACCAGAAATGTAGTTTTACTTAATGCCTATTATTCAAACTAAATGTAATGAAGGTGTTTATTAAAACAATGAAATAGTTATCAAATCTGAGAAATGTCAGAAATGGAATACTTCAGAATTTTAAATCATTTAGGTAAAAGAAATTCTGTTACAAAAATTCTTTTAAAACATGTATATTAATTATGTGTTGTCGATACTTGTTTTGTTATAATCATTTACTACTTACTTTGTTTTCCATGTGAACAGAATATGTTGAAGAATCACCATGCAATCACAACNAGATGTCAAATACAAGGACTTGAAACTCATTTTGGATTTTATCTATTATGGAGAAATAGATGTACATATCCGAGATGTGGCATCTTTAATAAAAACTGCTGAAGTAATGGAGATTGCCTCACTAAAACTTTGTGTTTCTCATTGTGTAAGTTTGTCTCAAAAGCTACTGATTTGTGATAATTTACAATGTCTTCCTTTCTTGTATGTCATTTCTATTTTTAGATTGGGAAGAACTTCTCCTGCAATGATACAAGTATGAGGAGTCTGAATGACAAGTGCTCTGTGTCCTGTACAAATCTGATAAGAAATGATACAAAGAATTTGTTAGAGAAGCAAGTTTCCCATGATTCCACCGTCCTTTACATGAGAGAAGAGAGATTAAATTCTGAGTGTCAAAATATTCATTTGCAGTCAATGAGTGATTCTACAACAAAATATTTGAATGATTTCCAAGATGTACCAGAGAAATTGAATAAAGATCAACCAAAGGGCAGCATTTCCAATATATGTGATAATTTCAAGGAAATTACAAAACAAGATGAAGAAAATGTTAATGATGAACTTGTTCCTTTAACTTTTGTTGCTGTTCCTCCAGTTTTGGAGATTAATGAACTGATTGAGGGGCATCAAGATGATGTGAGGTGTTTTGATTTAGTTTTGAAGGATCCTCTCGGGGAATATTCTGGTATTTTGAATGTTGCAAACGAAAGAAATATTAAAGAGGAATGCACTTTCCAAAGTGAACTGCAAGTGAAGAGTGAACTCAAAGAAGAGAATGATGTTCCTGAATCAGTGACGGAAGTTGTTCTCATATCTGACAAATTGACACATTCATGTCATGTGTTGACAAGTGCAGAAAGTAATCCATTTGTATCCTGTGATCAAGAGAGTGCCATGAAGAGCAATCCAGGTGGTATATTTAGTAATACATTGTGTTCTGAGGGATGTGCTGCTGAAGAAACACATGACATGGAAATAAAATTTGAATCTATCTGTGAAATTTCTGGTGTTGATGTGAAAGAGGAAAAAATATTTGAAACTGGCCAATGCTTAAATCATAGGGTAGGTGATGATACAGGAACACCTCCATTGGAACCTGAAAGTGAGTTGTTAAAAAGTGGTGCTCAGCATGTTTGGACAAATGATTACCAAGAAGATGTGAATAAAGAAGAATATGATGCAAGCACAAGTGAAATTAGCTCCCCTTTTCTTTTGGGAATTGGAAACAAAACCCCAGGTGAGATCATTTCATTACTTATTTATTATGGTGATTGGGATAACTGTGTTTCAATATGTTTTTAAGTCTTTCTGAACCAAGAGGAGGGAATTACTTTTGATCCCTAAGGGTGTGTGTGGTAATAAGCCTGGAACAAAATTTTATTTTAATCTCCTATTTGGACAGAGATGTTGCCTTTTAATGTAAGGATTAAAACAAATATTTTTGTTTAATTGAAAAAGTTCTTGAGATGGATTTGTAGAAAAGTGTCTTGAGATGGAGCAAGTATAATAAGTTTTGGTAAAGAAAACATTTATTTTCTATTTTTACATTTTTTTTAAATTTTCTATTGAAAAGTGTAGTCTAATCCAATGCGATGGACTTTTAAAGTCTTTATTTTATTGTGTAAATTGGTTTATTTGAGTTCAGAAGTAATGAAATAAAATATGAGCTAAAAATGTCATGAACATGAATTGTTTATTGTTTCTTTGACTTGCCAAGATTATTTTCCTGATATTATTATTCTAATTGTGAGAAGAGGTAAAACAGTGTTCTATTGAGAATTGAAATTCATTAGTATTTTAGTTTCTGAAGTAAAATATTGACAGGCATGTGATCTTATTCCTATTATTTCTTAGACAGAATTTTAGGTTTTAAGATTTGACTGATGTGCTTTTGTTTGTAATTCTAAAAATACATCTAAAGAAGTTTCTAAACATGTCAGGGTAACCGTTTATAATTCATACCCTTAGGGTATTAGAAACACAACGAATAAGCTCACATTTTTCTGAGATTTCTTATCTCATGATATATTTTTTATATTACCTTACGATATTTCAGAACTCAAAAACACCATTAATCCATCAAAATAAATTCTGAAATAGTACAAACTTACTCAACTGGACTTAAAATAACAATAGAAGATGTGAAAGAATAAGGTGAAAATTAAAAAAATATCTTATTTATAAAACTTTATTTTTCTTGTGGCATCTTCAGTCATGCTATTTAAGACACAACCATTTGGAAGAGAAAGTAGAATTTTTATGACTGCAAAACATACAACATTCAGGACATAGAAAGAAACAATAAATACATAACGTTGATGGAAACACTAGAGAAGTACTAGGATGTAGTAGGGTACTGAAATGTTTGATGGAGTATTTAAGATGAGATGATTAAAGCATTAAATTAGTATAGTGTAGATTTTGTGTTTAATGTTATGTTAAAAATTACGAACAACCTTTCTATATTTTCTTGGTTGTTACTAAACAACACTCAAAGTAATTTAATTTTAGTGTTCCCATTTCTTTGTTCACATTATGATAAAAATACAGTACTTGAAGTTTGGTTCAAGGTTATTTGACTGTTTGCAAACTTTTATATCTCTTGGACTTAAAGGAAACAGTACACAAATGTAGATAAATTTATTTTATAAATTGAGTATTACTGAGTGGAACAAATTACCTGCTGCAATGTTAGAGGCTTGTCCTCAAAACTGTAAACTCCTTTAGAAAGTGATTTGGGAATGTAAAGTTGGGGCTTAAATTGTGAGGGAGTGTGAAACTCAGATAAGATCAGTTTAGATCAGATCAATTATTTGCAGAGGGATAATTGCTAACCATTCTCCAAGGTTTTTTTTGTATATATGTGATTATGTATGTTTTAGGTGCATATCTCTATATTTTTCTGTCACATTCACATTCTTTTTGTATTTTTTTTTGTTTAATATCATACCTTCATTAGTCATGTTACTTACTTACTATTTTATACATTTTAAACGATGTATTGTCATGTTCATCATAGCTACTGACCTACACTCATATGTTGTGTAATGAAAATGTCTAATTAACTCCCCTCAATTCAGCTTTGTTTCATGATTTGTCATTTTATTATGAAACAAAATTGTAATAGATGTCAATAATAATCTATTCATCTTATCTTTCATGATCAATCTTCTAAAGAATTTTCTATCTCTGTTGCTTTATTAGATATTAAACTCTGAATTTCAACAAGTTGCAAAAAAATTCCAACTTTTGAATTTTAAGTAAATCTTTATTACATTCAAATATATGTTACATATTGAGGCACCAATAGAAAATTTGTTGACTAACCTTTATGAATAATGTGGCAATTTTTTCAAACTAATCATGTTTCAAACATATTGTGGTACAAAAGCACATTTTTAGTGTTAAGTACCTGTGATGGAGAAGGACCTAAAAATCTGGATCTTAGGGGATTGAACAAACTGTAAGAATTTCAACACTGATACTGAACTGCTTCATCAATGACTGTTGATTGAATATTGTCAAAAATGGTCTTGCTAAATCAGTATAAGCTGTTGTTACCTAGTGGGTGTAAACATGATTATTTTTTAATATTAATAATTTAAAAAAAATTAAAAATGCAGATCAAACAAAAATTCAAAAGTATTGGGCGCTTTAAGGCAGAAATTCATAAATTTATAAATTTATTGTCAAAAAACAGTACAAACTGCGTATGACCACGTGGAGGGAAGAAAAAAAACTAATTTACTCTCCAGAAGGAAGCAAGGGACCATCCCATCAATTCCGATCAAGGGCCCTAAGGCAGAGGCGGATTCAAAAAATTCAGCAAAAATTCCTAGATAAGATAAAAAGTTAGCTGCGAGTTATAATACTAATAGAATGTCAATATGTTTGTAATTTTAAGCAAAAAATTACATGTAAGTTATTATCGAACTATAGATTATTCTGAGTATAGTGCTTAAAAATTGAAATAACACTAAATTCACGATTTATTGTTACAATAGACCCGCCCCTAGACAAAGCCTAGAGAACCTGTATGATAAATCCGCCTCTACCCGAAGGAAAACCGGAGAAAAACCCGGGCCAGGATGGGGCTACAGAATTTATGTACACAAACGTGCCAATGTTGAGTACACATAAAACTAAATTAATATGAGCCATAAGACAACACAATCATGCAAGAAAATAGTTTTTGAAATTGTTATAAGTTGTTTAAAAAGTACTACAGCAATGGCGTGATAAAGCACAAGACGAATTTAACTTTTGTTAAAATCAATAAATTCTTTTACAGTGTAGAAGCACTGGTGCAGGAGGTAGTTTTTAACCGCGGATTTGAAGATATTCAATTTCATAATATCTTTTATATTCTTGGGCAGGGAATTATATAGAACGATTCCCGAATGGTATGGTCCCTTTTGGCAAAGAGTGGTTGACACTCTAGGGCGATGAATATTACTACTATTGCGTGTATAGTGTTCGTGAACGAGACTGTTTCGTATAAAGCAAGGGTGGTGCTTCAGTAATTCGGTCTTAACAAACACGACCGTTTCATAAATATAAATGCAGGGAAGTGTTAAGATATTTAATTCCTTGAATAAAGGTTTACAAGAGTTTCGGGGGTGAGATTTACAAATTATCCGAACTATCCTCTTCTGAATTCTGAAAGTTTGAATACTCTGACCGGAATTACCCCAGAAGGTAATGCCGTAACGTAAATGGGAGTAAACGTTTGCAAATTAAACGCAACGGGAAATACGTGGATTAACTGCGTTAACTAAGATTCGGAATGCGTAACACAAATTGCTTAATTTGGAATTAAGATTGTCAATGTGACAATTCCACTTGAGGTTGTCTTGAATATGGAGACCTATGAAGTTTGTATTCGTAACAGTTTTTAATTGTGTTCCGTTTAAAGAAAGAGAAACCTGGGGTAAAGATTTTGTGATACTATTGTGAAATGACATAGACACTGTTTTGTCAGTGTTTACAATGAGACGATTTGCATGGAACCAAGTTGAAAGGTTAGACAAAACTTTTTGAGCATTGGCGTGTTTACATAGTAAATTAGTGTCATCAGCAAAAAGAGCCATTTTGCAATCTGAGGTGGATGATGACATGTCGTTCACATACAATAAAAACAGTATAGGGCCGAGAATTGAACCTTGGGGTACTCCGCAAGTAAGTGGCTTTGTTTCTGAAAGACAACGCTCAAGTATTTTATTTTTAGTATAGGATATTTCTACTTGTTGATATCTATCTTTTAAATAAGAAGTTAGCCATTGATGTGGAAGTCCACGAATGCCTAAAGAATGCAATTTGGAAAGGAGAATTCCGTGATCGATGACATAAGGAAAGCTTTGGATAAGTCAAGAAAAACACCCTGAGGATTTTCTCCACGGTCAAGAGATGTGGTAACTTCGTTTAAGAAGGAAAATATGGCACTTATAGTGGAAAAGGATTTCCTAAAACCGTGTTGATCATCAGAGAGAATGTTATTTTTTGATAAAAAATCTAGAAGACTAAGACAAAGAAAACATACAGAAGCAGATATAAGATCTTGAAACAAAATTAAGTAGTAATTATTCCCTTCATAATTTCTGCAATTGGAGTCAGTTACAACACACTAATTGTTCATCTTGCTTCATTGCCATTAACTTGAAATGCACTGCCAGAAATGAGGAAATTTGTTATATTAGAAACATGCCACCTAACAAGAAAATTTCTTCAGTCACGACAATTGATTTTTTTTTGTGGGGCTTTACGGCTCATCGACATCGAGGTCTATTAGAGCCGTAAAATTCAGTACAGGTTGGGAAAATGCAGTTACGCACTAAAGAGAGACAACATGACTCTCCCCGCCAGTGGGACTCGTCGAAAAACTCAACCATACCCAGTGAAAACCCTCCTGAATTACAACATATCAAAACATCTCAAAAAATATATCATTACTTCAAAACATTACAAAGAGGAAAATGAAAGATACCCTAACCCTCGTAACCAACTAGCGTCAGGATCGAAAAGAACAAGATGTGACCAAGGAAGGTCAGGAAAGAGAATCGAAGGAGCCTAGCACAAGTTAGTGGAAGTAATGCCAGACTGAGCTCACGGCCCCATGTTTGCCAAATACATACTAGATGTAAGTCCCCTGGGGGGATGTCTTGACAAAGAAAAATATACTGCCTGCTTGTTATATAAGCTTTCTCCAACTACCTGTTTGAACAGATAAAATGCAATTGCACAACAAAAATTAACAATAATAATAATAATAACAACAACAAAATAACAGGATAGTCTATAGTAATGTATAATAATGTGTTAAAGGGAATTGGTAATGGCACAACTAACAAAGTAACTTTGACAGAGTTCTTGTTGCTTATAACACTTGTATCATAAAATTGTTAATAATTTGAATTGAAAAATGTTAGTATATAGATAATAAATTTGCTCAAGAAGAAAATTAAAAAATTGCAAAAGCTATTGTGTGTTCTGACTTGGTATTATTAACTATACATCAGGAGTGTAGATACAAAAACTACAAGAACAAATAATTATTAGATTATAAACTACTGGTTTAACTTTTAGAACATATCCACGTATTTGTTAGTGTGCTTTTTGATATTATGCATTTACAAATACAGAGTACATTGTATTTTTAATTGGCTACTAATAAGCAGAACTCAAAAATATGTAATATAAGTAAGAAATCTTGAAGTTTCTGGGAAATTCCTTTTTTTATCATGTTATATAACAAAAAAAAATTTCCTTTTCAAAAACAAAATTTATTTTGCTCTTTTAAATGTAGAAGGGAGTTAATTGATACAGTGTTATTGTATTTTTTTACCCGAAAACATGAAAGTGGAGTAACACGCATTAGGAGGTTGATGGGTAAAAGAACCTTTAATTCTATGTATTCAAATCTTACATCATCCATTACTGTAAGATCAATGAGTCTGACTTTTTTCCA
The DNA here is from genome assembly GCA_002313205.1 of Laupala kohalensis. Classification (NCBI taxonomy): domain Eukaryota; kingdom Metazoa; phylum Arthropoda; class Insecta; order Orthoptera; family Trigonidiidae; genus Laupala; species Laupala kohalensis. Next base: position 43,119 of record NNCF01125863.1, on the reverse strand, counting down.
GTGAGTCCTTTGAGATACACTGGTAAGACTAATTAATATTAACCGTGAGTGCCTGTGATACCTTTTTTGTTGTTGAAGACTGACATCGTACCTGTGAGGCACTGGCGTCTGAAACGCCATTTAGTATGTTTTATAGTGCTAGAGAGAGAATAAGTTGTTAAACTAGTTTCGGATCACAGTATGACTTGTTAAGAGATAGAATTCGAGAACATTGGACCATTTTCAAAATTTGCAAATGCCATGTGAATAAACTCAAAAAATACTTCTAACAGATGGTTGTAAAATGAGCCTAAAAACTGTATTGTGAGGTTTTATGTAATAAAACACTCATATTTTTATAATTTGAGTAAACTTCCAAAATTTGTCTTTAATCCAGAATTTTCATAAATTTATTACTATAAAAATTATAGAATTTTAAATTTGACGTCTTATGAGCTTCTCTTAGGATGGAAAAGAATGTAGCTTCATTCAAAAATTTCTAAAATTGTAGTAAAACTTATAATCATTCTCATATAATCTTCTCGGCGCATATTATACAATGGAATGCCATGTTTATAACCATAAGTAATAATAATGCAATATAATCTATCTTGTCTGAAAATTTCACTCAGTGCATTATCGGGGTCCCTGCTTGATATTCCATTCCATTCACAAACCCTGAATAGTAATAATAATTTTCATAGTAATAACAATTGTATGCCCTATTTTACGTAGCCGGAACAAGCATTGTATTCCTGCGGAGCGTAAACACGAAATAGTGTATCATTCCAAAATAATCAATTTCGTCAGACGTCGTATCTGTGAAGCACTAGCAGTTTTTACCGTTAAGGCGGGCATTGTTCTTCACTGGTACCATACTCATGCTTTATAGTTGTGGTGCTGCTATCAAGCTATCGAAATTTCCGCGGTGCCTGTGCAGTACGTTTCGGGCACTAGAGGTAAAGCTGACGCATAATTAGTATACTGTTTATCTTTCTCTTGTAATGTTGAAATACATTTCCTTTTCTTCATATTAAGTTCTTCCAAATTTGCATATATTCGTCTACTGTATATCCGTAATTATCATATTCCTTCAGTATTTCATTTCTCCTCTCGCCGAATTACACTATCGCATTCCTCCATCTTCCTCTCGAGTGTCCAATCTTCATCTTCGTCTTCTCTTCTGATTTTCTGACTATCTGGTTTAAATATGATGGCCACATCTCCAGCCTATCCACGTATTCCATTCTCTCTATAAATTGTTCAAAATCAGATTCTACAATCTTCGTCGTGATGGTAAACTCCGTGGACAGCCAATTCTCATTTCAAGAATCATTCCTGTTTGCTGAATCAATTGTCGGCGCAAAATCAATAAAAGAGGCACATAGCCAATTTCTTTGGTTTCAACCTTGTGAATCCATTCTGTACAAAAGAACATAATAGTAAGCTTTGTAAGTAGTATTAAGATTTTGTATCTCTGAATATTTACAGAATAATTGTTGTTATTTGATTAAGATAATGTTAATCAAAATGTCTGTGTGAGAATTTGACAATCCAGTCCATAGAGTTCAAAATAGGACATGAAAATTTTTAGAATGTGGTAATGGCATGCGTTGTTACATGAAGGTTTTAGCGTGGATACGGGTGCTTTGTATCCTTCCTTGGTCACCTCTTGGTTCTTTTTGATCCCGACGCTATGAAGTTTAGGGTGTCTTTTATTTTCCTAAGTGTTTTCATCCCTCTAATTTTTTGTCCTACCACTCATTTTTTGTTCTCCCTTATTCTTTGTCCTCCCTTATGTTATTCCCTCCCTCATTTTTTGTCCCCCCCCCTCATTTGTTTGTCCTCAATGTTTTGATATTTGGTTTTGAGATTTGTTTTGGTGTGTCGTAGATCAGGAGGGTTTTTAGTGGGTATGGTTGAGTCATTCGGAGAGTCCCACACGCGGGGAGAGTCATGTTGACTCTCCCTAGTGCGTAACTGCATTTTTTCTACCTGTAAAATTTTTTAGGGCTCCAATGACCTTTGATGTGGACACGAGCCATAAAGTCCCACCAAAAAAACAAGGGTTGCGCATCTCACAAAACACCACATTCATCCACTCATCTACGACATTCTTTCTGGTACCCTTCTCCGTTTATCTGCACTTTCCACCACGTCTTGTAATCCTTGACTCATTTTGTCTCGTGAGTGCAAAAACTCTTTTTTTCTCTAGTAACAGTGTCGTGGAGTAATCCGTTAAGTCGATCCACTGTGTCTCGAAGCTGTGCCCTTCGCCGCAATTATCATTGAACAACTTTATTCTAACATACTTCTGCCATAATTCTCGTGTTCCATATATGATGATTGCCTTTCAAATAACGTTTATACGGCGAATTGTCTCCCCCTTAAATACCTCTTCCATTTTACCAACCTGGTTTTCCAGTTTTATTATGCCTATACCATTTCGCTCATCATTCTATATTGCCTCTACATATTCCTGCTTTTTTCGTGAGCGAGTTGCCAGCTCTCACACTCTGCTGGCACGTGATATCTTTTCCTCAGAATATACGCAATTTGGCGAACCAGAGCCCTCATCGCCATCCATTACATCATCTAGTGACACTTTCTCTAGCTTCTATGTTTCTTATGTCCATCCCTTCAATTTTGGATTTTTTAGGGGAAGTCCTTTTGGTTAAGCCCCTTGTCCTCCCACCAATTTTGCACAATTGTCTGTAGTGCGCATGTTACATACACACGTGTCAATTTTTTTCGTTTTATCTATCCTTCTTTGTTCATATGCGTTTTTGAAATGTATTAGTTTAATGTAGTCCTCTGCTTCTTTTTTTAATGTAAACGTGCCCCATCTGTTTCGTCTGTCTCGTTGAGGAGGTATGTCCTTTTTATGTGCGTTTCCTGTTTGCACGTGCACCTTTCTTCATTTGTGCCCTTGACTTTAGTTGGATTTTCTCCGTGTGAGGTCCTTAGTGTAAAGCCCCCTTTTCTCCCCACTTTTCAATGCACTTTTCTACAAAATGAGTCCTAAAAACTAAATAATTTACATAAATTTTTAATGTAAATGCCCGAAAAATACCGGAAATTAAACCTGTTTAAGATAGGGTTACTAAGGTGAAGAACACAAGCATACTAAAGTTTGAAACGTGCAACAGATCTGTTGCATGCAATGAGGAAGTATAATTAACATATTTTTAAAACAAGGTATTTTATTTCATTAGTATTGAAGGAACTGTACAAAGATATGATAGAAAAAAATCAAATAGTTTCTTCAGTAAGGAAGTGATAAAATCTTGAATAAAGTTTGTCAGATGGTAGTGAGTGATAGTGAATTTCTTGTACCAAAAATTCTGTAATTTGTCCGCCCCTGGTGTTTCCCAATTGTACGTTTTCCCTAAAACTGGACGAACAATGTTGACGGTGATAGTGGGCTCTTTTATTGAGATGTTCCGACAATTTTCGAATTCTGATTTAGTCTATGATTTGTGGGGGACTCCGTTGGAACAAATCAATCCCCAAAACATTATTTCTAGGATTTTCATCGGCATCTCCGTGTTTCCTTTGCTAATACCTCTTTTGTTTACTTTGGAGATTTTTGATTCGTGTTGAACACGAAATTCTTTCTCTGTAGCGCGTGAGACACTTTGATAATGCCAAGAGGTTTTTGTCGCAATGTATCGAGGTGTTCTATTTCACTTGCGTTGTGAGAATAATGTATGACGTATTGTCTCGCTTGGTGAAGTATGCGTTTTACCTTGTGTATCTTTTCCGACGAGTTTTCATTTTTAGATTAATCCAATTTAGTCTCTGATCAATTTAGTCTTCTTTTGTGAAACCGTGTGAGTTGTTCAATATCAATTCTGATTCGTTTTATACGATTCATTAGTCGTCTCTACAAGGGTTTTTCCATTTATGATTTGAAGTGTGCTGTAACTCCGAATTTTGGCACCATTGCATCTTGTGGCAGCATCTGCCGCGCAGTATATTGCGATGAGCACATCTTCAAATGATGTTTTCTCTTGAAGGTGCTCTGACGGTACTACTTGGGAGCGAATGACAACCAATGAACTGAGAAGAGGTGATACCCATGGGTATGCGACGGCGAGATGATATCGAGGCCAGGTAGAAGCGAGCAGCGTGAGTAGACCCGAATACCCCATTGGTAGTAGACCCAAAGGCCTTCGACGAGGCGACGGACGATGAGAGGACCATGAGTAGAGTTGGAGAACTCTTATCCTCGCCACCATTGATTCACGGATTAAGAGAGGAACGGAAGAACTGAGGGCAATGGATTAAGAGAGATATGTTTTTTGGCGTCGTTAAGGCTATGTGGCCTGCCCTTCTACTTAACTGTTGGACTTGGAAGAGGGATGATATGGGAAGGGGAGATGTTCGGTTCCCAGGGATCTTGTGGTACCGAACCGACATTTGTCTGGAGTAGATGAGGCAAGCCCCAGCTGAAACCTGACCTTTTTTCGCCGAGGAGGGTTTGAANTCGGTAAACGCTAGTGCGCGGTGTTTACATGGTACCTAAATACTTACTAGCTTCTTCCTCAGGAATTCTCTCATTTCTCTTTCGATACGTCAGTAGTCTGATGCAAGCTTTACATCTTAAAGGGAAACTTTTACTTATCCGAAGCTCTTCTGGCAAAACGATGAAACTCTCTGGGGACCTTTTTCAGTTTGTCAGGCTAGAAAAGACTTAATACAATTGACACCCCACTCGATTAATATTATTTTTATTATCATGAATATTATTATTATTATAAATTAACTTACCTTTCGTTATTAAATTGTNAAATTAACTTACCTTTCATTATTAAATTGTACTTATTTTTGAAATTTGCATAGTGGAAGTACAAAGGAGAATCCACATTTTGTTCTTTACATGTATTCCTTTTTATTTTACTAGCTGATGTGAGTAATATTTTTCTTGGTCGAATCATAATTTGTGAAAATCAGTTTTGTGGGTTACTCTGACCTTCGAAATCCAAAGCTGGATATATAACTAGATGGTATATGTAATATATCTATTTCCAGGTTTTAACATTTTTAATTTTTTTTCGTAATATAATATCTATTGCTAGCTAACAAGGCCAATAATAAGAAAAAAATACTTTTAGAAGTGCATGTTTCTATTACTGATAATAATAAATTTAACAGTTTAATTATCTGCGGGTACTGTCACATGCTCCGACGATAGTTAATATTCCTAATCTTTGAGGATTTTCCAAACAATGTGTAGGAACTGGCCAGATATTAAAAGATAGTAGCTCTACACTATAAGTGTACAAATTTTACATAGAGTTTACTCTGTTTTGACTTTTTACCTTTTTGTTTAATTTGCTTGCCTAATGCAGGCAAGTAATTCATAGATGTCTTGAAATCGTCAATGTTTTGCGGACTGTTTTTAAGTTCGTGTGTTTTATGCCATACTAATGTGTTGGTTTAAATGTAGTGAAGGCATAAAAGAAATGACAGATTGTGAATCCATCTCTAAACATTCAATTTGGCTTATTTTATTATGGTTATTATTTTGTTAACTATGAGTTGTGTGAATTTCACATTGGATGTAATGTGCAAATGTGTGTTTTGTTTCAGTTATACATAGATCAGCATTCATGAAAATTAATGTTTGTGAGAAGAGAAGAGAACTGATGGAGAGAATTGGAAGTAACTCATCACATATTGCTAGTTTGAACACGAAGAAGCAGTGGAATAATCAACATTTAGTACCAAGGGATTCATTCCACTTGGACCGCTCAGAGATAAGTGGTGTACATGGACTGACTGGAAAGGTGCAAACTCATTCTACCAAAAGAAAGAATTATTCATGTTCTGAATGTAGAAAATCATTTATTCGAAAAAATCTTCTTAAACAACACATCCGAATACACACTGTGGAGAAACTATTTCAGTGTGAAATATGTCAAAAATCATTTAATGAAAAAGCTAGTCTTTCAAGACATACGCGAACACACACTGGGGACAAACCATTCCAATGTGAAATTTGTAAATTCTCATTTAGTGAAGGTGGTAATCTCAAGAGGCACATGAAAACACACACTGGGGAGAAACCGTTCCATTGTGATTTTTGTGAATTCTCTTTTAGTGGATACTACGATCTCAAGATTCACAAGAGAGCACATACCGGGGAGAAACCTTTTCAATGTGAAATTTGTAAATCCTCATTTAGTGTAAAAAGTACTTTATTAACGCACATGCGAATTCACTCCGGGGAAAAACAATTTCAGTGTGAAATATGTAAAACATCTTTTTATCAAAAAAATGATCTTTCAAGACATATGCGAATACACACTGGAGACAAACCATACCAATGTGAAATTTGCAAATCCTCTTTTAGTGTTAAAAGTACTCTTTATGGACACATGCGTATACACACTGGGGAGAAACCATATAGATGTGAAATTTGTAAATCCTCATTTAGTGTAAAAACTACTTTAAAGCGGCACATGCGATCACACACTGGGGAGAAACCGTTTCAATGCGCAATTTGTAGTAAAACATTTATTCAAAAAGGTAATCTCACACAACATATGCGAAAACACTTCGGGGACAAACCGTATAAGTGTGAAATTTGTCAAAAAACATTTGTTCAAAAAGGTAATCTCTTAAGACATGCGAAATCACACTGGGCATAAACCGATGAAATGTGAAATATGTAAAAAAAACATTTAGTGAAAAAGTTAATCTCTCAAAACATGTGCGAAGACACACTAGGGAAAAACCGTGCCAATGTTAAATTTGAAAATCGTCATTTAGTGCAGGTAGTACACTCAAGAAGCATTTGGGAACACTTACTGGGTATAAACCGGTCCAATGTTCATTTTGAAAAAAACCCAACATTTTATTACAAATGACATCTAACAGAATATATGCGAAAAGAAACTTCCAATTTGAAAAATTGTAAATCTTATTTTGGTGTAAAAAGTACTGTTGAGGGCCATAAGCGAGCACACACGAAGGATAAATAGTTTCAATGTGAAATTTGTAAATCCTAATATATTCAAGGTGTTACTCCCAAGAAGAACATGCAAACAAATGCTGGGTACAAACCATTCCAACATGAATTTTGAAAATCCTCATTTAGAGTAGGTAATTCTTTTAAGAAGCACTTGTGAACTTATACTGGGCGGAAACCGTTCCAATGTTAAATTAGTAAAAATTAATTTTCTCGGAAAGGTTTTTTGTTTTTTTTTTTTTTGCACAACACATATGTACACACATTAGGGAGAAACTATTTCATTGTGAAATTTGTAAATTCTCATTTAGTCTAGACAGTACTCTTAAGAGGCACATGCGAACACGTACCATCCCAATGTGAAACTTGTAAAAAGCAATTCAGGAAAAATGTTATGTGAAAAATTACGTGTCGATCCACTCTCTTAAGAAAGTGTTGCATTGTGAAATTTGTAAGTGCTCATGTATTAAAAAAAAAATTGTATAAAGTACATGCTAACACACACTGCGGAGAAATTGTTCCTTTGTGAAATAAATAAATCTTAAGTTACTTAACAGGTTAATTTTGTGTTGCTCAAGCAAACACACAATGATAAATCTGGTTTATTGAAATTGGAAAAAAAATGCATTTATGAAAGAAATAGGAGTGCAAAGTTAGTGTGCGACAGTTACATTGTTATTTATGTCATGAAAAAAAAAGTGTATTATTTGCTTTTAATTCTTTCAAAACTGATATATATTTTATGTGATAAGTCTTTCTTGATTTGGAAAATGTTCTCTTTTTTTATGAAATGAGATCGATCCCGGTGCAATTTTATTTTGTGTTTTGAAGTATTTATATAGTGTATATGTAAGTTTCATTAATAAACAAATATAATTTATTGCAATATGATATCCATTTAACAAAAAAGAAAAAGCATTAGGAATCTTTCCTTTGTTTTCGACATACTAGCTGCAGATGTGTGTAGTTTTCCAGATAATTTTGTCCTTGGTATAAATAATTTTTATTGTAGCAACTTTTATTTCAAAAAATGGTGAAAGTGGAAGTAAATTACTATTTTCTTCTTTACTGTTGTCTTTGTGGTGTCTTAGGTTATAAAGGAAATAATTTACTCTTTTGAAGTGGATATGACAGCATTTTCATTTCTTTTAATTTTTTAATGTGCTTGATCTGCATTATTTTGCAGAGTTTTAAAATTTAAAGTCTGTTGCCTGGAAAGTGATTTACTTCAATAATTTACTATTTACAGATTTTTGTGATTATATCTTTTTTTGCTTTGTTGTTTTTGATTTTGTATCATATTAATACCATAAGAAGAGTGTGACCAAAGTGAAAATTATCTCGGAGATCTACAGACTACACAGAACCATTTTTTGTGAAAGATGATCTCTGCTACGTTAAGAATAGTTCCACCATAGATAAAATAAAATTGGATGTAATGAGATTAAGAATTATTGTTATGCTTAAAATTCATTTGGTAATGCAAATTCTTTTTAGTTGATGCAGAGACTGTTATATTTTAGTAATGAGGATAAGAAACAAATAGTAAAAAAGAAATGCACTTCCAATTTTATAACAAGATCCAAGGTTGTAACATTGTGTTGTTACAGTTTGAAAAATCATAAATTTATGGATAAGTGCCTTCTAAAACTCACATGAACTTTTACCTAAAAAGAATAAACACACAAGAATTGTGCTTAATTGATATTTTTATATCTGATTAAACATCTTCTAGCTTTAATTATCTACATTCTAAATGTTGTTTACCTATTGAATTTAAATTCAGTTCTTTCTTACAGAAATCTTTCTAGTAAATTTCCCTTTCACTTATTAGTTAGTTTTTAATTTCATCATACCCGTAAATTTCATTTTAACTATTTTTCATAATTTCTGTCAAGTCCGTATAAAAGTCTTTGAAGTACGAATGAATTACAAGGTATATGATGTCAATATCTGGAAAGGACTTAGTCACACTCATAAGTTATGAAACCTGTTTTCCAAAATATCACAAAACAATTTANCGTAGTGATTAAATTTTTCAAGGATATAATTTAGATGACCTATCTGACATAGGTTAATTTTTACAAAAGTCAACGTCCATTATATAATAAATTTAATTAAATAATTAAAGATGTACAACCTTAAACTCAGACAATACTTTAGCACAAAAGAGAGCTGGGATTTTTAACTCAACAGATAAAGCAATAGTATCTTTGGATGAACATCATCAGAGGTTTTTGATCATTTAAAAGAATTTAGATATTTAGAACTTTTAGATAATTAATATTCCTTAGAAAGTGTTAATAAAAATATAAAAGGAAAGATTGAATCACCTTTAAAGCAGGCTACATCAAATGTAACCTCAACAAGATGAAATGATTTATACGATATTTCCTTATAACAAGTAGATAACTTTTTCACTTTATTGATTTTCTAAGTCTCAAAATATGAAATTAATTTTATATTTCAAAATAAAGTGCATATTCTTTCAAGAAAGGGAAAAATGTGAAATAGCATATTTACACTTACAATGTAGTATACGAAGAAAAATGAAGAAAAAAATTGAAATGTTAGCTATGTAAGTCAAATAAAAAGAGTTAAAATCTAGAATCTAGGGGGACAACCAAAATTTAAAATTAGCTGAATTTAAGTTAAGAAGAAGTTAATTATTAAAAACTTTACATACAAGAAATTTTTTTTAAATACACACGGATGTAAGCATTTCTGTGTCTGTGAGTAATTCCTATCTGGTATTTACAATACAATATTTTAACATGTTTGTGAATTTTTGTTTTTGTAAACATATTTTTTGTTAATATTTATATTTAACTTTGTGTTCAGTTTTTCTGTTATGTTTCTTGTTATAATTTGTACCACGTAACGGCGACCTCAAATATAGTTGAAACATTGCAAAATATATAGTATTTGTCCGTTAATGGTCATAAGTCTTTATTTATTTAATTTTGTCATAGATTAACTGTTACAATTTGTAATGAAACAACACTTAAACTTGTTACTTTTCTGTATATTCAATACAACTTGTACACAAACATAAAACACTAACACACGCCTTGGATCCATAGCCAACTACATTCTGCTGACAATTAACTAGCGAAATTAAAGAAGTATAAATATAAATACAGCGTATTGTTGAGGTAATAATATGAATGAATGTTACAAAATTCTGTTACATTGTCAAGACGACTTTATATTTGTTAGATCAATAACGCATTGGATTGCCAAGTAAGATTCATGCTATTCATGTCGATTAACGCACAAGTAGCGCTCTCTATTATAGATACTGGGAAGATAATCTTTTTAACTGTTTGTGACGGAGCTACCTCCTTTGCCTCGACCAGTTGCGAGGGAACTTATCAGAATATAAATAATATCTCTCTCAATGCGGATCTCATTTGAAGGCCACTGCGCAGGTGCGAGGAGGTACTTGTATTCTACGAACAGTCACCTCGTGTTTACGTGATTTGTCATCTTGCTACCTGCTCATTTCGAAAACGTTATCTTGTTTTTTTTTCGAATTAATCTGGCGCCGACGGTAAGGCAAATTGTTACCAAGAATTAATAATAATAATAATGGTTCGGGAGCGGACGGCAAGGGTCGTGTGCATTAAATAATTTATGATCGTAGTACATCGATGTCAGTAGAGAGCCAAGTACAATTTGATTTTGAGTTGATCCATTATTCGTAGACTTTACTTCGCAAGAGTCTGTCAGGACGCGAACAAGAATATGTTGAAATAAGGAAGGTAATGAAAAATTTATACTAATAATAATGCTTTGACAAATTAGTGTTTTGACATTTTTGCATAGGCAGCATTAAGCTATTTTTTCTCATATTCCAGCAGGAATAAAGGCAGAGAAATTTACCTCCCTGGAGTAACCTATATAAACTGTTAACTCAAAGTTGAGGAATGTTGATATTCTATAATTGCCCTATTTTAACGGAAATTTAATTACTCAGAATTTACTAAAATGACAATTATTAAGAGTGATCATATTTGACTCAGAAATCCTCCTGCGTTCGGAGAGCGTTTTTGCAATTTGTTTCAATGTCAAATTGTTTAGTCCTGGGGAGATCATATATTTCTGGATTTAATCAAGGATTAAATAAGCAAATGAGTAATGTAAAAACCCCTTATTCGGTAAAGGCCTTTTTCTTAACAAAAACATGATATTAAGACCCACCACTTTAGAGCTTGCATTGGATGGTAAGAGAGTTGAAATGATGGTACTTAATATCACGCCTGATTATTTTGCAATTTAAGCAATTTTATTTCAGATTTAAATGAGTGCCCTTCCCAATGGTGCTACATTGTATGTAACCTGTTGATTTTAAGTTTAAGGAGCATAATGGTCGAATCGTCCTACATTAAGGGGATTTTAGATGATACAGAAATTAATAAATCTCAGTTCTAAAAGTGATCATATTTGACTGAAAGTCCGCCTGCCTACAAGCTCTTTTGACTGTTGCAGAATTGGCTATTTGATCAGTCGTGGAGAGATAAATGTAGAGTAATTCTTACTCTTTCGGTAACAAGCAAATCTTTTATACAACACGTATGTATGTTCTCTTTAAAGTTTTAACTTGTATCGTGCGGATTAACCCATTTTGGTCTGGAAAAGTCTTTACAATCCTAGCTATTTTCGAATGAAAAGGTACCAGAGGTTATTTTAAAATGACTGCGTCATTTTCTGTTAAGGATTTAGATGCTGTTCGCCACTTCGATCTATTTTGGAGTACTGACAAATAATTAGTTAACCAACGTTTCCACAAATAACTTAAGTGGGTTTTGAAGCCATGCATAGGATTAAGACATTTTTGGTCGCCATGGGTGAAGGGTAAACTTTTAAAGGATGTCCTGTTATCAGGTTCTGTGGGGTTACAACTTCCACGTTACCATCATTTGTTGGTCGGGTGAAAAAGTGATTGTAATTTAGTGAAGCTTAAATTGTGGAAAACAAGGTACGCAATACTAAGAAGGATATCACATTTTACCCTAAGAATAACATGATTCAACCTTATGTATAAGCTGTGGTCAAGTATAAAAAGTTATAACAAGAAGTGTAACAGCAGACCAATAGAACATGATATTACATGTTTAAACTCAAAATATGTTAACAAAGATGCAGAAATTACACAATCATGTATAATATTATATTGTAAATATCGAAAAACCTTTCTGGTTCAGTGCAAAAATTCAAAGTTTTGCATGTATTTTTTAGAAATATAATTTTTGATATGCTGTGTTTGTAATAATAAACCCCCTGGTGTAAAAGGTGTTAGTGTTCTTGCTTACCACTATGTCCTACTGGGTTCAATTTCACGCAGAAGAGGTATGTAAATTCAATTGGTAATTTTTATTAATTTCAGTTTTAGAAGCATCATTTTCCAGAAAAATTTGTCAAATGAGAAAGAATGGTTTTTATATTGGAGTAAATGTGCCATACAGATTTAAATTTGCATTTTTAGTCTGCTTACACCAGTTCATTTTTTTAGTTTTCAATTTATC
>NNCF01125862.1:0-80999 GCA_002313205.1 Laupala kohalensis | reverse complement strand
GAAAGTGAAATGCCGGACGAAGATTTGGATGAGGTATCAAATCATATCCACCATTACCCCATATTCGACATCTGTCTATTATAATTACCCCCCCTCCAAAACGTATAATGTTTGTATAGGCATTTTAATTTTTTAAATATTTATTCTCTATCAGATGCAAATTAAAGAGAAAAGAGACAGAGAAGAACGGAAGAGAAAGAGAAAGGTAAAGCCGGAAATTGAAATTCCAGGCGAGGATTTGGATGAGGTAGGCGAATTATGTCCAGCATCTACCCATATTCCAACATTTAACTACTCTTATAATTTTCAGTTATTGTACGATTTTAAATAACTCAATTCCTAATTTAAATTGATTCATTTTTAGCAGATACGCAGAAAACAGAAGAGAGAAAGAGAAGAACGTGAGAAGAAGAGAAAGGAAAAGGCAGAAAGTGAAAGGCCGGACGAAGATTTGGATGAGGTATCAAATCATATCCACCATTACCACATATTCGACATCTGTCTATTATAATTACCCCCCCCCCAAAAAAAACGTATAATGTTTGTATAGGCATTTTCATTTTTTAAATATTTAACAACCCCAGATCGCACCACGAACGACTGCCATGCTAAAAGTCATTCAGATTTCATAGCGGCGATGACGGATAGTAATTATTGGTTAGAGAGTCCTACATTCCCACCAAAATTTACATCAAACAATCTGAGGAATTTATAACAATTATCATCAGTTATCAACACAAGAGCATCTAAAACGCAGTAAAATGTGATTGAACTACTGTGGACCTGCATTCAAAAAAAATTAATTTTACTCAAGGAATAAAACAATGAAGCTCCATTAAAACATCATATTATCACCAGATAACATAACAATCAATATCATAAGGTGCTTTATCTATTATAGCAAACATTTAAATGGTGCATTTTGATAAATCAATTTGAATAAAATTTTCGTTCCCAATGAGTTATTATTGCCAATATAATTAGTGAGCTCAAACAGAGCTCATGTCAAAAACAGGTACAAAGGCAAGTATATACTCTTATCAAAACACTAATACAAAATACTGGAATGTTATTAGCATGTATTCCTTGAAACCCCTAAGTAAGGGAGAAATGATAAGCCCCTAACTTCATTCAGAATTTGGTTCAGCATTGGATTCCCAGTTTTCACAGATTTAATATTACACGAGATTAATCTAGGATTAAAGAGTTGTAAACCCATTTGTTTCTAATCCCATATTATGTTGGCTATCTCTGCTGAGGAAAAGTATATCCCTTAAAAGAAATAAAAAAATTGTTCAATTTACTTCATGACTCACTCTTTTATTATTGTTCAAACCAAATAATTAACTAATTAGTAAAATGTTAAACATAAAACAAAATTTTATGTTTATCATTTCGCTCATTAATTAATTAATTAATTGGTTTTAACAATAATAAAAGAGTGAGTCATGAAGAAATAAAAGTGTGAGCCTGCTTATTCAGCGGTCTCGATAGATCCCCACATGGTATAATTTATTTATGTTTCAAAAATGAATTGAAAAAAATTATGTCAAAACGTCAATTAAGTTTTAAAATTAATACATCATTTTTTTTATATTAATATATGGGTCATTCTTTGTATAATCAACCAAAAAAAAGTCGACCATCGCAAACTTCAACAAAAAAAAATGTTTGTAGTTAATTACGGTTAAAAATTAAGTTTATGCCGATTGATTCCATATTTTTGTCATTTTTTACCATTGAGTGAATCCAAGTCTGTTTTAACAAAAATCAAGCCTACATGAACAGCAAATGAAAAATGCTTAAAATTTTCTCTTCTATAATTAAGATAATTATTCTTCTATAATTAAATTTCTATATTTAAGATACTTATAGAAAGTTTAAACTCCATTCTATTTTTTTCAACCATATTATTATTTTATTTTTGCCAAACTAAGACCATTTTTGAGTTCAAAAACAGAAAATGCTACTTCTTTTTCAAAATTATTTTCCAAAATAAACACGGATTTTCGCGATTGTTATTTGAAAAATACCCAAATGCATTGAATTTTCATTGATAAAAATTTTATCCATTATTTTTCATAATTGAGGTATAGTCAATTACATCGAGGTATTATATTTCACGATTTATGTAGTTTTTCGAACACCCGCAAGAAATAACAATAATGCAGTTTACTTCACGACCCCCCCCCTTCCAGTGGGCACCACTGTAGAAATGTCTATCTACTTTTATAATTTTCATAAATTATAAAATTTTCTATTATTCAATCTTTATTAAAAATTTGATTCTATTTCAAGCAGATGCGAAGAAAAGAGAAAATAAAGAGGGAAGAACGTGAGAGAAGGAGAAGAAAGCCAGAGACTGAAACTCCGGAAGACGATTTGGATGAGGTACGCGAATAATGTCCAGCTTTCAAATATATTCGATCATCCATCTACTCTTATAATTTGCCTCAATTATACAATAAATAATTTGTCATTAAAATATATTAGACATAAATAAATAAGCTTTGTTGTCAAAAAAGAAGCTGTAAATTGCTTATTACCACGATGGGGATAGTGAACTAAGTTACTCTCCAGAAAAGAGCAAGGGACTATCCAATCAATCCAGGTCAAGAGCCCAAGTGCAGTGGCGAATTTAATACTTATAACAAAAATTAAGAAGAAAATGCCTACTGTTATCAATTATTACTCCAAAATGAATCGTAGATATCATGTGCAGTTAAAATTCGAGATAAATAATAACAAAAGTATTAAATGACATTCCCGCATATGGAAAGTACGCCTCTACCCAGAGGAAAATCGGAAAAAATCAGGACACGATGGGGTCAGGGAGATAATGTATACAACCGTGCCAAGGTTACGTACTAAATGATTATCAAAAATAGAATCAAGCATAAGAAAAGGAATTTAATAAATATCTAGAGAACTGTAACAATGGCATGACAAAGTATAAAAGAAATTAACATCACATCATTCGAAGACATATGGAATACAATATTTTTTGGTAAATTGAATCTCTCATTAACTTCTTTTATTAAGTACATATTTCTTCCGTGTACCCTACACGTGGAGAAGATATGTGATAACTTTCGGTCAGGTGAAAATAGCGACGAGTCGGGAATCGAACCCAGGTTTTCTTTTTTGATCGCAGGGGTGTTAACCACGACACCATCCGTTCGCCTTCCACAACTGTACACCAT
Source organism: Laupala kohalensis (assembly GCA_002313205.1). Lineage (NCBI taxonomy): Eukaryota > Metazoa > Arthropoda > Insecta > Orthoptera > Trigonidiidae > Laupala > Laupala kohalensis. The sequence continues at coordinate 77,796 of NNCF01125862.1, read as the reverse complement.
TTCCACTCAGATCTGACGTACAGTCGCGGAAGGCGAACGGGTGGTGTAGTGGTTAACACCCCTGCGATCAAAGTAGGAGTCCCGTGTCCGATTCCCGGTTTGTCGCCGCTTTCACCTGATCGAAAGTTATCCTTTTATTAAAATCAGAAAATTCTTTAATATCATAGAAGCGATAGAGCATTAGAAAACTTCTAACCGCGCATTTGAAGAGATTCAATTTATTAATCTAATTTATATTTTTGGGAGGGAATTATACAAAATTATTCCTAAATAATAAGACCCTTTTTGGCAAAGAGTGGTTCACACGCCAGGACGATGAATATTAGCTTTATTACGTTCTGCGCGCGAACTAGACTGTTTCTTCTAAAGCAGGGATGGGATTTTAATTGTTCTGTTTCAACCAACGCGACTACTATACGAAACAGTCTCGTTCACGAACACAATACTCGCAATAGGAATAATATTTATCGCCCTAGAGTGTCAACCACTCTTTGCCAAAAAGGACCATATCATTCGGGAATCGAGAGAAAGAAACTGAAATTACGGACGAAGATTTGTTTGAGGTACCCAAGTCAAACGAAAGTCATTTAAAACGGTCCATGAACCCTTTTCATTGGGTCCATACACCCTTTCTAATAAATGCGCACCCTCTAAAATGGGTTCACACACTTTTAAATTGACTATGCACTTTCAAATGGGTGCGCATCCTTTTACATCAGCGCACCCTTTAAGTTGAAACATTAGCTGTATTAGACAATTTTGTATTACTTCTTGTAAAATAAAATTTATTTTTGGTTATATAAAATACAACGGAAGATATAAAGAACATATACTTCAATGAAGAGTTAACTTAAACTTGTGTGTGCTAACATAATGATTTTCATCACGAATCAATCGATTTAATTTTGAGGACACGTCAATTTTCCAAAAAGGGTTAAATGTTCACGGGGGTGTCTCGAAGAGGATTTCTCATCAAGACGGAAATCACAAAAACCACGTTCCTTGGACAAGCACACACCATCCTGTTTTGTTTTGGAACACCTGAAACAATCAGTCTTCAAAGGTAGTAGGAGGATATGGTGCGGAGGTGGTTCGTCACATAAGTGTGATTTTCTAATCTCAGCTTCTAAAGAAGACATTATTGAGTCCGTATACGTGACACTAGTTCTCCCTGACATTGAAATGTGATATTTTTGCTTAATTTTCTCTAAATTTGCATTTCTCTTCACTCTAAGGGTGTCTCAGCGTGAAAGGTGTGGCACAGACACTTTCCAATAAGGGATTTCCTTGATAATACATGGGATGTACCTCACACAAAATTTCACTCTCATACATATAAAAAATGGATGGTATGAAACGAAAAAGTTACTGCAACAATAATTCTGTAGTGCACTGTAATAATATATCGCTTTGTAAGTTGGTACTTTTTTTAAAAAGTCAATTAAAGAATATTAATGTGTTTGATGTATACATTATTGCCATCCATAAGAAATAAAGAGAAGAAACAATTTTTTCAATTATCCATGTCCAATTACCCTGTCCAATCAAAGAACCCTTTCAAATGCGCCAATGAAAAGAACCCTTTTATCATTTAAATGGGTAAACCAAACGGGTTCTGTTTGCCTTGGGTACGCAAATAGTAAAAAAGCATTCTCGCATATTCGTATATCTCTCAATTCTTATAATTAACCCCAAATATACAACGTTTAACTAGGCAATTTTATTAAAAAATTTAATTTACTTCCTAGCAGACACGTAGAAAACAGAAAAGAGAGAGGGAAGAACGTGACAGAAAGAGAAAGGAAAAGACAGAAATTGAAATTCCGGATAGAGATTTGGATGAGGTAAGCGAATAATGTCCTCATACACACATATTCAAATATATATCTACACTTATAATTTTCCTTAACAATACATTCGAGAATTATTATTTTATTTAATGATTAATTCATTTTCCAGCAGATGCGAAGAAAACAGGAAAGGGAAAAGGAAGAACGTGAGAGAAAGAGAAAGGATAAGCCAGAAATTGAAATTCCGGACGGAGATTTGGATGAGGTACGCGACTATTGACCTCATTTAAGCATATTCGAATATCTATCTAGTCGTATAATTTCCCGAAAAAATACATTTAAAAAATCATATTTTATTGAACAATTATTTCTTTTTCCAGCAGTTGCATAGAAAACAGAAAAGAGAAAGAGAAGAACTTAAGAAAAAGATGAAGGTAAAGCCAGACATTGAAATTCCGGACGAAGATTTGGTTGAGGTAAGCAGTAAGTGTGGTCAAAAGGAAAAAGCGAACGTACCTTGTTTTATTATTTCCCTCGTACTACTACTTGCAACTAGTCATTATTTGAGAAACCGATTAGATTCATTTTGTAGCATATTTGTAAAAAATAGTAAAGAGAAGGGGAAGAACGCGAGTGGAAGATACAAGAAATGCAGGAAACTGTTATCCAGACGTAAATTTGGATGAGCTACGCGAATAATGCTCAGTAATAAATCATTTTTGAAATATAATATTATGAAACTCAAAACCTGATTTAGTAGCAAAGGTCTCATATTTAAATATACAAGTATTCGGAGGACTTCACCACCGTTCAAATTTCGTAGATGCGAAGAAATTTCTAGATTGATCAGACACGGACTACTCGTATTTGATAAATATAAGAACTATGTCACTAAATCTGTGTTAACTATCGTATTAATATGTTTCTATGCTTCTTTCAAGTTTCCTCCATAATTTATTTCAGATTTTAATCTTTTTTAACAAGTTTCAACCTTTTTATATGCTCTTGGTTACATTTTCTTGCAGACTTTTTTTAAACATATTTAGTGTTTTATACTTTCAATTTTTCGTAAACAGGTTATAATTTATATAAAATTTTATTTTACATAACCCGCACACACAACACTTTCAATTAGTCATTCCTCGCAAAATAATTTTATTTATTTTCTAGCAAATGCGTAGAAAACAGAAAAAGGAACGGGAAGAACGCGAGAGAGAGAGGAAAGGAATGCCAGAAACTGGAATTCCGGAAGAAGGTTTGGATGAGGTACGCGACTAATGTCCAGTATTTACGCGTAGTGGAAAATCTTTTCTTATAATTTCACTCAAACGCACAACTCTCAACGTCAATTTTTATTAAACAATTTGATTCATTTTCTAGCAGATGCGAAGAAAACAGAGACAAGAAAGAGAAGAACATGGCAGAACAAGAAAGGAAACATTAGAAAGTGGCGTTCCAGACGAAGATTTGGATGAAGTATGCGAATTATTTCTAGTATTCCTGGATATTCGAACATGGTTCTAGTCTTATTTTTTCTCTCATACACATAAATTTTACTTTGTCAATGTCTTCAAAGTATTTTTTTTTTCATTTCTTGCACATGCGTAAAAAACAGAAAAGAGACAGGGAAGATCGAGAGAGAAAACGTAAGGAAAAGTCAGAAGCTGGTATGCCTGACGAGGATTTGGATGAGGTACGCGAATTTCGTCATACAATATACTTTCACACGTGTTCGACAATCATGGACGTTCACTTAGCTAACTATGAGTTTTATTACAAAATAATATTTGAAACTAAAATTGAATTATGTCCCGAACGTGACGATCTTATTTTTTTAATAGGACTGGTTCTGTTATATTTTTGTCGCGTTGCTGACATATAACTTGATTCCAAATGATAAACGCTAATAAATAAATGAAATAAATTAATTTATAGTTTACAAAAAGTCGTTACAAACTGCGTATCTCTACGTGGAGGACAATAAACTAATATTTGCCTTTTTAAACCGAGAATTTTTGCGCGAAAAGTCAACAATAAGAACACGTTTGCTAGAAAATTAATTAACCTGGTCGGAATGTTAGGAGAATTATATGAAAAAGCATTTTGTGTTCTCTGCAATCGTGAACTAGTTATGGAGAGGATCACGAAGAGATCAGTTAATTATTTTCATGAAATTTTACACAGAATTTTTGAAAGTAGAAAAATGTGTCTTTAGAGGATCAATAATTCAGTTCTCTTAGGCCAAATGGTAAAATCAATAGTCAAATTAAAATTTTTATATATATATATATATATATATATATATATATATATATATATATATATATATATATATATATATATGGAGTCAGCGTGGCTCAGTGGGTAGAGCGCTGAGCTGCTGGCTGGATGGCGAAATACAATAACTCGCTTTCGGTATGATTGTTGCTTTACTGTACTTTACACATCAATATTCAACACCTACAATACGTTAAACTTTGCCTAGGTCACACGCAGAAAATCAAAGGAAGGAAAAGTGCTAACTAGCAAAGAGAAACCAGAAACTGAATTAAAAGAACGACATTACGGACGTCAAGGTGGTCAAATGGACGAGGTATGTAAGAAAACATAACTCTAGCAGATGTCACTCTTTAGAAAGCATATAAAAATGAAATTTGCCTTTTATATATTTTAGGAAACACGTAAAGCATTGAAAATAGAAAGTGAAGAAAGACCAGAAAGAGCAGACAAGAAACCCCAAGACGGACAAGAGGTCTTGGACGAGGTACTCCAATTATCTCAATTACTCCCGTATTTTGACATATGCACTTACACTCATATAAACAACATTCTCTAACTCAGTATACGAAAATCTATTTGATCGAATTTCTAGCTTACGCAAAGAAAGCTGGAAAAGGAAAGAGGAGAGCGGGAAAAGGAACGAAACAAGAAGCCAGAAAAGAAAATTCCTGAAGAAGACATGGTTGAGGTACACAGGATTCCAAATACTACACGATGCCACTCTATTCGCTTCTATGCTAACATATATTATCACAACGCGAATATTTTTTGTAGGCTGCACGGAAATATAAAAGGGAAAGACAAGTTGGAGAACCACATGAAAGGAAAAGAGAAAGTATTTTACCACATACGCATGAGGAGAGGAAAGATGAGGTAGTATTGTGCGGACAATGCATCAAAATTTCACTTCTTTATTAATAATTAGTTATCTAGTAACTTGAATGCAATTGTATATACCCATAACATACCATAAAAATTCTTTGTAAATAAAGTATTAATTATATTAATTAAGTAAAAGTTTATTCGACACCACATCTATCAGGTTACCGAAAAAGTAAACTACCAATTGAAATAAATTATAATGATAAATTACATTAGAGAATACATATTTGAAAATTTGAACAACCATAAGAAGCAATCGACAATGAGAATAAGGAATAGCAACGAGGCAGACGGGACACGATGAACGTCTTCTATCCTTTGAAACCGAGGCGGGTTTTGGTGTTAATGATTGTTGTTTGAAGAGAAAGGTGCAAATAAAGTAGGTTCGAGTACCTGCAGATCGAGAAGTGTTGAATTATTGAATATGACGTTTTGAGTAATGACACATAAAGAAAATAGTAATACATTCATTTATGACCGCTAAGATATATGATATAAGATCTTACATTTATAATGAAGATCGTTCTGTAGGGAGATCGGTAAACTATATTATCATAAAATCGAACAATTGAGGTATATTGCTTCGATGGTACTTTGACAATATAAGTGTCGGATGCGTACACACCATACGTATGCCAAGATAATCGCACTGTTAAAATCTTTGTCCCTGTTTTCCGTTGCCGACTGTAATCTTGAAAGAAACATGTACATTATGAATCGTGGTATTATTCGTTCTACTTAAAATATTCGTTTTCTTTAACTGGAACTTTAGGGCTCGCCAACGTGGAAATCATTCAAGCCCTTGCAGGTATAAAAAATTGCAGTTTCGCACTATTGTGAAGAGCCGACGTGACTCTTCCCCGTGTACCCGACGAATGCCTCGACCATACTCACTAGAAACGCTCCTGAATCCAAACAATATCTAAATATGAAGATGATAGGAAAGGAAAGACAACTATTGCCCAATACATTATATCAAATATTAAATTAAATAGGAATTACAATTCTTAATATATTCAACTATTCTCTTGTATTTTGAATGAAATTACGTTAGCATCCTCGCAATATGTGCGTATTACATTTTGTTTATTTAGAAGTGAATCGCGGAGTCTGTTTGGGAAATAAAATAGTGACATATAGCCTTAAAGAGAGACATGGTTCTTTAATATTTTTAGCTAAACTTCTCTTCCCCCTGACTAACACCATGAAAGTGATAATGTAGCGGTTCTGTCTGAAGCTTCTAGTAGTAATTTATGAAAAGTGGAAGGAAGTATGTCTTCTTGCTTGCTATTTCAAATGTTTGAGAATACTTTTCCAAGGAACAGAGAGGAGACACACCAATGGATGATTTGGGAGAGAGTTGTGTTAGTTTTAATGTGTCGCAATTTTTGTTCAATAGTGATATCCTCCATCACTAAAGTCAATGTGTTGAATCCATCCATCATTAAAGTCGTTTTTTCGTTGATATCGAACTCTTGATAGAAGTTTTCAGGTTGAAGAATCGATAGTTTTCGAAATGTCATTGTATGGAAAGTTGAATGTTTTCGTGCGGGTGAATTGCTTGGAAGTGTTTGGTGTGATACGGTTATTGAAAGTTAGTTTCCGTGAATACTTGTATTTTACTTCGCGATAGAAAAAAGATCCAGGCTTATCAATAAAACTACTAATGCAATATTTTGTCAGATAATTTTATCTTTAAACTTTCTCTCTTACTATTACCTTTCAATTATTACGCCACTATTACTAAATCGTCTAAATTACAGGTTGCGGGTAAAAAAGGAGATAGACTTAGGGATGAAAGAGTCAAACCTAGTAGAAAATTGCCGAACATTGTTATCACAGATGAAACAAATAAAGACTATCAGGAAGGTGCAGACGAGGTAATGTCAAAATGCATTCACTAACTTTGTGTATTATCGTTGCATTAAATAACATACAGCTTTATTGCCAACTCTTGACCCTAATTTTTCCTAGGTCTCTCGCCGTAAATTGAAAAAAGTGAAAGAAAGAACAGTGCCACCCCTTAAAGAAAAACCAGAAAGGGGTCCCAAAAAGCACATTCCCGATTTTGCGGGCGGTGATATGGACGAGGTATGCTACAGATGAGGAGAAAATTTGTTTGGTACCTTCAGTATTTTTTTCATTGCATAATGAATATACATGCACATCTTTTATATATTTTAGGCCACTCGTAAAACACTGAAAAATGAAAAAGAAGAAAGAGGGAGACCAGAAAAGGCAGATAAGAAACCTCTCCACGAAGAACAGGTATTGGACGAGGAACACAAAATTGATTAGTACTCACATATATTCGCACAAATTATTACATTTATTATTTATCCCATTTTAGCGAGTTTTATTCACTAAACACGCACAAAGAATTTTCTTCATTTTATAGCATACGTATAGGAAACTGAAAAGAGAAAGAGAGGAACGCGAAAAGAAAAAGGTCAAACCAGAAAAAGATATTCCTTACAATGCTAAGCAATTCGAGGAATCTGGAATAGTATGCTGAATTCTTAATGCAATGCTACATTCTGGCATTTTTAGTCCCTTGAATGCCAAAACCATTTTTATTACACTATGTACGTATCTGTTGTCAACTTCACGTAGAAAGAAGACAAGTTGGGCACAATAGAGGCAAAAGGTATTCTATCAGAAATTAGTGAAGAAATGACGGATGACATAGTTCACACACATTCATTGCTTTACAAATACACTATCATCCTTTATTATGGGAGTGGTAATCATCAATTTCTTGCAAAATTTGGCGTTTTTTTTTCTTTTTGTAATTGAACCGTCGGACACTCGCAATTTTGGATTTCTTTACCCCCAGAGGCGTTTTTCTGAAATTTCCCTAAAAAATATTCTAGAGGCACAGAAGATATATTGGTGTCGTTTGACTTCAGTTCGCCAAGAATAAATTACAAGTCAAAATATCATTTAAACGTCATATTGAACACATTTTTAAGAATTTTGATCTAGATCCTGCAACCAAACAGCATTCATTCATATCCCGCATCATGGAAAGAGTGTTGCTCGCTCAACAGATGTTAAATTGCACTGAATCAGTTTTTTTCCTTCAAAAATTTCAACACAACCCTCCCTCTCCCCTTCTTCCTTCACCATAGAACTAGATTTCCGTTTCAGATTTCTAATAACTCAACTTATTTGAAATTTTCTTGACGGTTATATAGGAAATGGTGTTAAACATTTCTTTCTGTAAACATTATTTTATATGGTTGAATTAATAATTTGAAAAGTTCAATTGTAGAAGAAGAACACATTTTGAGTAAAAAGGACTATGCAAGTAAAATGAACAAATAAGAAATTAAGGGTAAACTAAGTTTTTCGGTCCTTCCAATAAAAATAATACAAAAATATAAAATGAAACAAACACAACTCTTTTGAATTTTGAATCTCAAAGCGTTAGCTTACGTCAATGTGAAATCACCATCTTTGCTCTGCTTGCTTTGGTTCTATCTCCACTTTTTATGAATTTTCATCCGCAAACCAGGGCGGGGGGTTATGACTGGCAAAATATTCCTACAAATATACGAAAAAATCGGAATAACATCAGATTTAATTTGAAAATTTAAGTTTTTAAATGGTAACTTGAAAAATGTTCGAACTAACTTGAATACTTTCCCTACACCAGCTCAATTCAAGAAGAAATCTCTAATAAATATCGCAAATGCAAATATGTTAGGAATTCTTGGTAAATATAACACAAGTTTCTGACATATTACATAAATCCACGAGTCGCTATGACCTAGGAACGTGGCCATATTAGAGCTGTATGTCTTAATGGCTGTGAGTTTTTTATTACCAGGCAAAGTGGCTGAGCAAAATCATTGAAAGTTCATTCTCCAATTGTCGACTAGTGGATTTGACTGCAATTTTACGTATAGAAAGTTACCTGCCGTATAAGAAAACGTACGAACAGATGTAAAAAAAATGTATGGTTTTGTCGAAGTGTATTATTTAATTTGAGTCTATTACACGGAACTATGTCTTCGTTTCGAATATAATTGTTACTGTGTTTCTTTTACGTGAATACTGTCGTTTGGTATATACAGCAATTTATATCTCGCCGGTCTCAAATCGAGGGTTATAGTAGAGTAAAGATGAAGACGATTCCATTATATTCATTCCGACAACTAAATACGCTTAGTATCATGAATTGATCTTGCAATTAATGACAATATATTTTGTTTTTCTCATTTTGTTGTAGTTGCATTTTCAATTAAATCTTTCGACTAGCTCATCTTTCCCGACGTTTCTTAGAATTCTCATATAATACCCTAAAACTACATTTCTGTACTTTCGGGATATTAAATTTTCATTTTTGTTAATTTCATAGTTACATAGTCTTCAGAATTGTATGCAAATTTGTACGTATAAATACGAACTATCATAAAATCCAGGCACAAGGAAAACACCTTTTACATCCAATAAACAAAGAGCGAAGTTAAAAAATCTCAATTCTATGGTTTTCATTTCCATTTTATAGTACGTTGTTCTTCATAGCCTTTATTTAATTTTGGTTTTAAGAAATGGTTCATTATACGTTCAGTGAATTTCTCGCCTCACGTAACGCAACTGAACTCGGGCGAACACATCAATAATTGTGATAGTCACCAGTCATGCAAGTCGATAATTACTGATCAGGAGCCAATTTCAATTGTTTTTTTCCCTTTAGCTTCATTGACGTTAACGCGCTTTAATTAGTATTCATTAAATATCTCAAACTTTAGCCTGAGAACTATACGTATTCGCAGTAAAAGCCATCCGCTTCCACTCTGAGACCGGAATCAACCCCAAAGCTTAGGATTGAGAAAGCAGATATGAATGAAAAAGGACGCTCAGAAAATGGCATCATTGTAAAATACACTTACAAATGATACTATTATTGGACAATATAATAACAAAAGTAGACAACATATTGCAATTTACTGCAATATATTTTTACTAAAAATTTCTAAATGGTTTTACAATTCATTCTGACTATACGTGGGTTCAATCACCATCGAAACTTTCACCAATTAGCCCAGTGATACCACCCGTAGGAGTATTTAATTCCCTATAAGTGCTAACTTTTACTGAATGCGGCATGGTTTCACTATTAATCGAAACAACCCTGAACTATGGATTCGGCACGAATACCTTTGGCTTTTAATCGTTTTTAAATGGCAGCCCCATCCCACTTCCCTCTTAGAAATGTTCCCTCATGTTGCCTGAAATTGGACAAACGACATCGGGAATACGATTATTCATCTCAGAAACACCGAAAACATAGGATTCACCACTTAAAGCGATCGTTTTCCATTATTTTTTACATATCCAGCCATTCTCACCCCAACTCGACGGGTACCATGTCCTTCCATGTGATATGAGCTTAGACATAATGGTATTGGCAATATAACTACACATCTCAGTCGCCATGAAAAAACAATGGATTTGACACAAAACAGATCTTTACAATTACGTATTCATGTCTTCCCTTGTATGTCCATTTCTTAAGAGATGCAAGGGTGGCTTATTCCATGCGATCTGCATTTAGAATTAGTCGATATCTGGATTATCACAACTAATCTCTCATTAGTGAAGTAATGACTAGCATTATATCAGCTACGAATATTCCAGAAAGAGACAGCAAAGAAAAATAGTACAAGTATTTGTAAAACAATGTACCCTTCATCACGAAGATTTCCTGAGAAATAAATAGAGGGCAAGATCCACGATTTCTAGGAACAAACAGGGATACATTCTTTTATTACATACTTAGTGGGTGTCATTTCCAAAAGGCTTACATACATCTTCATATAAATAAGGGATTATTTCCTTCTCAAAGAAAAAAGAACGGGAGAAACTGAGAAAGAAAGAGGAATACAAAATTCCTCCAGAAAAAGAATTACAGAAAGGAGAAATGTTGCCAAAAAATGTTATTTTTATAGTATGTTATTTATATTCAGTGGCGCATACTGTTTCTTTGATTTCAGTCACTCTCCCGGAAATCCAAGAAACGAAAAGAATCTGACACAGAAGACAGATTACAGGTGAGTTATTTATCAGTTTTTATCAATTTTCCTTGTAAAAGAATGAAAGTTTCCATATTAATAATATTGTGCTAACTCTTAATTATGATAATAAAGAGTACTATTGTGAGGTATGTTGAGCAATACTATGTTATTCTGGAAATCGAAACTCATGAAGTGGAACCACTAAATGGAGATTTCATGAAGGGTAGGTCATCTCGGTAGAAAGAATCCCAGGATGACAGACACCATTTAAGTAAGCAGAGTTTATCAGACAGAACGCTCCATCAGATTTTTTCCTTTCCTTTAAGTTATGTCTGTTACCGATCACCTTGTCTTCGAATTTATTCATTACAACGTTTTTGCTCATTAGCTCCTTTTTTCACCGAAATCTTCCCCACTTAACCACGCGGAAGCGGGAGCAGTATCAATTACCATTTGCTCTTCTCTCTAATGATTGATAACTCTTCAAAACTTCGCTTACCTTATACAGCTGTTCCTATGTCTCTACATACATCGTCTGGTGGCCCACTATAATTCTCTTATTCTATAACTCCCTTAAATAATCTGCTTGTTCCTCTCCATATAGATGGCATCCCAAAATACACGCTCTCCAGACTCTTTCCATTTTCATCATATTCAATTACAGTCCTCTCTCAATTTTCTTTTTGACAAACCTTCATGAAAATTGCTGTGTTCTGTTATAAATTCTATTACCGGAGGTGTTAATCGGAACTATTTCGTATTCTTATCGCATATGTCTTTTAGGAAGTCATTCTTCTATGAAGTCTTTTGTCGGCATGGTCCTACGAGTCTACCATTCCTCCAGTAATCTCTACAGTATTCTTTCTTGATTTTTTCCCTCCCATCATATCTCCTCACTACTTACTGCGATTCGTATTGTTCCTGTCGTATTGTCGACACTTCAATATACTCGTATGTAAATTGCATGTCATATATCACCTCTACTGCGTCTGACAAAAGAACCCGTATGTACTCCCGAATCCGTTGCAAGTTGATTCTTTACACGATCTTCAATTTCTTCGCTGCTGATCAATACTATACTCTGTTCCCAGGGTGCATATCCATATTTCAATATTGGTCTGATAGCCCCCTATTATCATTTATGGCGTCTTTACCGATGCTATACTACCTTAGTCCTACTCGTATTAGTCAGCAGCATATTTTCTTTGTTTTACAGTACAATATATATGTTCCTCAATCAACTTATAACCACAGTAACTTTTCATCCATTACTATTAAATTTCAGATCTTGCGAACTATTTCTCTCTTCTCATAAAGTTTTTCAATTGGGGCTTTTCTGTTCGTATTTGACCGTCCGATTCACAATCCTTTTCTCTTCGCCGATGAAAGCTTTAGTTTGTATTGTCATGTCACAGAACTCAACTTATCCATTGTCTTGTCTTTTCACCAGATGCAAAACCTGTACTCTCCAGTTGTTTCCCCAATATCTTAGAATAATTGTACTACCTTGTTTTATTTTTTTCCTACCCGGAAACCAAATTGCCTCGTATTTCAACCATTTGAACTTTTTAGATGTTCCTGAGATTTTTCGCCGATCCATTAGTCAAGTAATTTACCAAATGTAGGAACAAGTACAATGGACCGGTATTATTTTGGGTTGTTGATTCTTTTTTAACTCTTAAAAAACAGCTTCACCCCAAAAACTTTCCATGACTGTGGAAAATATCTTTCTCTAAGCATGCGTTATATATTTGGAGACGATCTTTAAGTACGTCTGCACCTTTCTTCATCATCTCATCAGTAATGCTATCATAACTGGGACTTTTTAAAGTTTCTGTCTCCTTATCAATAATTTTCCGTTTTCATCCGTGACTCATCCTCCTTCCCCTCCTCCAGTCCCTCCCTTCTCTCTTTTTCATTTTCCTGCAACAGTCCTGACAATAATATATTCCCCATCTCCTCCCAATATCAAATGTGCTCCTTTGTTTAGGCTATATGGGGCCCAATATATCATTTCCTCCCAACTCTGTTTTTCCTTTGTATCCCATCTTGAACTCTGCCCTTTTCTTCGTATTCAACAGAATATTCCCTTCCTCCCCTCTGACCTTGCTGTTTCCGTTGTAATATATTTTCTCCCTTTGAAATCTTCTAAGAGCTTAACTAACCATTGAACGTGTTTTTGCTTGCTCGTCCCATCTCTATGACATTTTCGCAACAGCTCATTTTTTCTACGGTATCTCTTATTTTTGCTTGTCTTCTATCGCTGTGGCTTCTGCGTCAATCGTGTCCAGCTTTCTACTTACTCTCCTCAGTTCCTTCGCTCAAAGTTATTTCACGCATAACTCATACAAACCTTACTTTGACACTTTCTCCATCGTCAGAGCGGTATAGTCACTTTCAACGCCTTCAAATAATCTATAAATTATTGACTCTTTCCACATATTTGTTATTGATAAGTCAATGATCGAAGCCTCTCGTGATCCTTTAGCGGTACTCGCTCCAAAAATATAGAGCAATTGAATCCCATTCCTATTATATATTTTTTCAAGATCTATCCTCGTTTTGTTGTACTTTTATCACCTCATAACATGGACCTGGTTTATGTGTCGTTCATCAAACGACACACATCATTGTCATTCGTCTCAAAGTCCCATATTGCGTTTACTAGCATTTAAGTGTATGGCTCATAGCCCTTACAAAATCGGCACAAAATATTTATTACTAGCACCTATATGCGTCGCTTTCTATATAATTCTGTCCGAATATTTCCATCATATGTTATTTCGTGAAAGTGTATATGTACAACAGAACGTATGGGACACGATCAGAGAAACTTTGTTTCCTGTCAAACAAAGGGAGTGTTCCGCCGAACCCTGTTTTTGATGAACACGTCTTTGCCTCCCGCACATTTTTCATTTCTGAGTTTAGGGATAGAAAACTACACACAATCATCCCGGGCTAAACAAAGCTCTCTTACTCTCAACCCAATTGCATTTGGTATGAAACCCATTACTGGGGCAAATAGTAAATAAATCGATAGTAGGGGTGCGACAATGGACTCGCGGTGTGGAGGTTGGTACTTCGAGGTTAAAGTAAAATGTCCCCATTTTAATTCCTCAAACGTAAACCACATTGCGCTACAAAATCCTAAACTAATATACAATCCGAGGGGTTCACGAGCCACTGTATAAGCACGGCGTTGCGATCTCTGATCATAGGGCAATAACAGTGGATATGCCCTGATTGTTTGACAACTAGCAAGCTCTGACACGGAGAAGCCCATGAACACACTTTTATAATATTAATGAAATATACTACTTATGAAATTATCATATCGTTGTAAACACCGCGAAAGCAGTATGTTTTCTCTACAAGCAAAATCTCTCCCCCAAGTATCTCTCTGTAAGAGCGGTGAGTGAAGGACTGATCCATCCATCAACGCAGAACATAAACTATTCGAGACAGGTTCTTGAAATATGGAATGACAGCTGCTTTTATATTGTCTAGAGCCGGGTTTACCAAACAGTGTTCCGTGGAAAGTTAAGTGTTCCGCAAAAGAAATTGAAAAACCTAATTAGTGCAGTGCAAATTTCACATTTTCTCGCATATATAACACATCGCGATCAAGTACGCATTTTATGTTATATTTATGTCATGTTATACAAACTTCGCCACAAAATGAATTCATAGGCATTGTTGTATCATATTTCTCAGAACGTCATGATATTGCGAACCGGAATTTTCCCCAGAATATTAATTTATTTCCTAGCATATTGAGAAAGCTTCAATAATAAAAATGTATCAAATATTCATTAATGAAGCAAGACATCGAACGCTGTTCGAGGTTACGTTGCAACTAATGGAAATTTCAGAAGTCGATGATTACATGTCCTTTGTTTCTGAATTGTTGCCCTTATCAAATGAATAAATAAATGTCATTTATTTGACCTAAAAAATGGATTTTCTACCTAAACACCTAAACGTGAATATCTACCTCTGTGCCAGAATGCTAGAACTAGAAAACGAATATTGTGATCCGTTAAATTTTTAAAACTTCTAAGGTGTTCCGTCACTCAAAAAAATTTGGAAAACACTGGTCTAGACCCACGAAGTAGGATTTTTCGAAATTCCAATTTTAAAGGGCGCAATAGAGAAAAACGTGATTTTTCGTATTTTCACTGTAATTTTTCCGAACCAATTAATATATCACACCAGTTATGTTAGTTTCTACAATTTTCGACGTTTCATTTTTTAATATTTGAAAAGGGATGAAAATATTTCATGTGTTCACCTCAACGACTTGACTTATTCATCGAAACAGAGAGAAAAATATTTAAGATACGAACTTAAAAGTTGACGGCATTGCATAGGTATTGTAGAGGCTTACTAAAGAAAGTTTAATAACAATAATGTATTCTAAATTAATAATAATAATAATAATAATAATAATATAGTTAACAATTCCCATTTAAAAGGGATTATTCAGGGTGAAATGTTTTTAATGTGCTTTTCGAGATTTCTGTAAATATGAAATAATAAAGGTATAACACCAATTTTTGTACGTAAACGTGCTATTTTCGGCAAAGTGCTCTAGTCTTTTGATAACAAGGAACCGAAATTAAAACTACGAAGAAAACAAAATTCATAAGTTCTCACATTAATGACCAAAAATTCATCAACGCAGAGCATTAGCGTATATGTAAGTAATGAAATATCCTAATTCTATTTGTATTCACAGTTTTAAACGACAATGTTTATGAAGCCTGAATTACGTTAGTGACATCCTTGTTTCATACGAATCTCAACACATCACGCAAAAATTTAAGACGACGTCCTCGCATTTCAACAAGNAGGTCATTAGAGCCCACGCAAGTAGGGAAAAATGCAGTTTCGCACCATAGAGAAGAGCCGTAATGACTCTTCCCCGTGTGTGGGAATCGTCGAATATCCCGACCATACCCACTAAAAAACCCTCCTGAAATCAACAAATATTTAAATAGAAAGATGAAAGAAAAGAAAAGAAAACAGAGTACCAATACATTATTTCACAAAAAAGGAAAACAATTCTTAAATATTATATTTTCGAAATACAGAAACGAACGATGAAAACAAAGAAGACAGTAAAGATGAAAAGGAAATGCAAATTTTAAACCCTCCCGAGAACTTGTGGAAGGAGCCCCGATCTACTCATAAAAATCAATAGTTTATTAACATTAACTGTTTCATTTCCGAGAATTATTGGTAAATCTGCAGCCAGACCAATTTGTCTCCGTATACTTGAGTATCTTCTGCAATCAGTTAGTAGGTGACGCACTGTCAGAGAACAGCTACACTCCTCACAAACGGGTTCATCATCAAGTTGTAAAAGATACCTATGAGTGAGAGGACAATGACCTATGCGCAGGCGGGTCAGCAGGACCTCGTCGCGCCGGGCTGGCCTACAGGAACTGCTCCATGACTTAACAGGTGATTTGATAAGTCGGAGCTTATTCCTTTCAACAGCTAACAACTCATTGCTCCATTCACTCAGACACCGCAACTTGATGGAATTTATGAGATCTCGTTTTGGAATCGTGGAGAAATCCACGCGAGTCTTAAGGCATGCCGACTTTGCGGAAACGTCTGCTTCCTCATTTCCTCTTATACCCACGTGTCCGGGAACCCAGCTAAACATTATGTTCTTTCCATCACTTTGCAGTGAGAAAAGTACATCCTGGATGTTCTGGATCAGCTTATCAGCTGGATACATGTTCTGGATTGCTTGGAGGGCACTCAGCGAATCAGAACAAATCAGGAAATGTGATCCGCCGGAGCACTTTGTAGTTCGCAATGCTCGCAATATGGCGTAGCACTCAGCAGTGTAAACACTGCACAAGTCGCCTAGACGGTAGCCACTGGTCTCACGGGGAAATACCACGGAGCAGCCGACACCATCAGCCTGCTTCGACCCGTCGGTAAACACAGGGATACGGACCCGGTGTTTGTAGAGGATTAGCTGAAAGTATACCCTCAACATCGGAGCTGGAGAGTTGTTCTTGTCATGATGAAGAAGATCGAACATAATCTTCGGCTTGTGCAAAGCCCAAGGAGGAGGCTTACTAAAACCTTCATGTAAGACATTAGGTGTGCGTATATTTAAGGTTTCCAAAATTTGTTTGGAGCGATATCCAAAAGGTTTGGTTGCTCTCAGTCTGTTGTTGTAGAAACGGATGGAAGAAGAGGATGGATGAAAAACCGCGTTGTGCACCAGATTGTCGGGTAAAGTTTGCAAGTGGCAAAAGTGTCGTAGCATGAGGATTTGCCGCCGGAGGGAAAGAGATGGTTCGCCACTCTCGACATACAAACTCGGAATGGGACTAGTGCGGTATGCTCCCGTAACTAGTCGAATTCCGGCATGGTGGACACTATCCAACTTCTTTAAATAGCTTGCACGAGCAGAGCTATATACAACGCAGCCATAATCGAGCCGAGATCTTATGAATGCCCGATGAAACTGGTGCAGGGAGTAGCGATCAGCGCCCCATTCCCTGCTACTGAGGCACTACAATAAATTCAGAGACTTTAATGTTCTTGCTTTTAGGTCTGTTAGATGTTCAATCCAATTCAGTCTCTGATCAAAGACTAGACCTAAGAATTTCACAAAAGGATAGAATTTGAGAACGTTGTTCCCCAGGGCGAGGTGAGGTTCTGCCAGAAGGCTTGGTCTCCTACTGAAAAGAACACAGCGTGTTTTCTCAGCAGAGAAACGAAAACCTGTCGTTTTCGACCAGTGGTATAATCTATTCAGGACGAGTTGGATTTGTCGCTCCGCACCTGTGACACTCTGTGATGAACAAAAGATAGCAAAGTCATCGACAAAAAGAGAGTGTAAAACAGGATTCTTTACAGCAGACGTTATGCTGTTTATGGCCACTGCAAATAAGGTCACACTCAAGACTGAGCCCTGAGGAACACCATTCTCTTCAAGGAGATCCGAGAAGTCTCTTCCAATTCTGTATCGGAAGGAACGCTGATCTAAAAAAGACTGTAACATCAGGCGAAGATGTCCTCTAAAACCCCTATCATCGTTGTTTTAAAATGTCATGACGCCAAGTAGTATCGTATACTTTCTCGATGTCAAAGAATATTCCGATGACATTTTGTCCTCGGACAAAAGCATCTTGAATTGCTGATTCCAGAAGAAGTAAGTTGTCCAGGGTGGAATGGAACTTTNGATCGACTCAGCAAGTCATGCCGTTCAAGATACCAGACGAGACGTCGGTTGATAATTCTCTCCAGAGTTTTACCAACACAACTCGTCAAGGCAATGCTTCGATAACTACTAATATTCGTTTTGTCCTTACCTGGTTTTAATAAAGGGATAAGCGTTGCTTCCTTCCAGGAATTAGGGAACACTCCCACGGACCATGAAAGATTAAAGATATCCAGAAGGTATTCTTTCGACTCCAGACTGTTGTCTCAGCATTCCATAATGAATTGAAAAAGGGCCAGGCGCAGTGTCGTGGACTGTCGCTACAGCTGACTCAAGTTGCCATATAGAGAAGGAAGAGTTGTAGTGATCCCAGTTGGTGGAACGGAAGTTAAAGAAGGTGCTCTCTGCTATTTCCTTTTTTCTCGCGAAATTAGGATCGCTGTTGGCTGTAGATCTTGGGTCAGCAAAGTATTCAGCCATCACTGTTGCCATTTCTCTGTTGTTGGTGAGAACCCGACCCTGATAATTGAGTGCAGATATTGGGACTCGAGAATACCTTCCAGATATCTTTCGGATGGACTCCCATACTTTAGTGAACGATGTTGTTCTCTTAATGGTGCTTAGAAACTCTTTCCAGGAGGTGGATCTGGATTCTTTGATAGTTCTGCGCGCTTTTGCTCTAGCAATCCGATATGCGGCGAGGTTTTCCGGAGATGGAGTAGCCTTAAATCTCCGCAATGCTCTTCGTCTTGCCCGAATGGCGGACCGACATGAGTCGTTCCACCAGTGTCTTCGCGGAAAAATGGATGTTTTCGGAATGGATTCTTCAGCGGCGTGATGAAAAGTCTCTACTAAAAAGGACTCCGTTATTCTCTTCCAAAAGAAATAAATGATACTACTACGTTTATTGAGTCTCTTAATAGAGTTTCTTATCTGTTCATTCCTACTGCGTCTTTGTTTCTATAATGTCAAGAAATTAGAATAAGTTAAAGATGTTTCTATGATTTTAAATTACCCTTTTTCTTATTAATATTTCCCATAATAATGTGAATTCATCAAAGGTTCAGTTCCTTGTATATTTTAACGCGCTATTATTACAGTACTTTTAAGAGTAATTTATTAAAGTACAAAAATATTTTCATGCGTTCGTATCTGTTTCTTTCTATTACTTCTTTTTAATATTCTTCCTAATTAATCATTATTATCATATTTTATCTGTACTCTACTTCGGTAAGCTCTTTTTGGCTAGAATTAATGAGATGGTTCTTTCTTTTATTCTGGAGAGTAAATTAGCGTATTGTCTCTCATTGGTCATACCGGTTTATATTTTTGATATGATACTTTTTCGGGGAAGGGTGGCAATGAGTTAATTGTTTATGAGATGATCACTAATACTGGTTCTATATTGCAATTTTAAACTAGTTTTTCATGACATACGAAACTTAATTTTTTTAGAATCGAACACGATCTTGCGTTACCCTGAAAAGTCGTGCCCGTCGTTTCTCACAACGACTGCGAGTCAAATTTAATAGCATTGGTTTGCAATAACTTTATCAAATATTATAAAATCACACGGTTTTCTTGCGATCTCCACAATATTTATATCGTCCGGTTAAAATAATTTATCATGGCACATAATAAATAATAATAATAAATTCATTGTCAAAAAGCAGTACAAACTGCGTATGACCACGTGGAGGGCAATAAACTAATTTACTCTCCGGAAGCAAGCAAGGGACCATCCCATCAATTCCGATCAAGGGTCCTAAGACAGGCGGATTCAGAAATTTCAACAAAAGTTCCTAGATAAGATAAAAAGTTAGCTGCGAGTTATAATACTAATAGAATGTCAATAAGTTTGTAATTTAAAGCAAAAAAATTACATGTACAAATTATTATCGAACTATAGATTATTCTGAGTTTAGTGTTTAAAAATCATAAGAATTGAAATAACACTAAACTCACGATTTATTACTACAATAAACATGCCCAGAGAACCTGTAAAAGAAATCCGCCTCTACCCGAAGGAAAAACGGAGAAAGCCCCGGGCCAGGATGGGGCTACAGAATTAATGTACACAACCGTGCCAATGTTGAGTACACATAAAACTAAATTAATATGAGCCATAAGACAACACAATCATGCAAGAAAATAGTTTTTGAAATTGTTATAAGTTATTTGAAAAGTACTACATGATTGGCGTGATAAAATTACAAGACGGATTTAACTTTTAATAAAATCAATCAATTCATTTACATTGTAGAAGCACTGGTGCAAGAGGTGGTTTTTAACCACGGATTTGAAGAGATTCAATTTATAATATCTTTTATATTCTTGGGCAGGGAATTATATAGAACGATTCCCGAATGATATGGTCATTTTTGCCAAAAAGTGGTTGACACTCTAGGGCGATGAATATTATTACTATTGCGAGTATTGTGTTCGAGAACGAGACTGTTTCGTATAAAGCAAGGGTGGCACTTCAGTAATTCGGTATTAACAAACAAGACCGTTTCATAAGTATAAATGCAGGGAAGTGTTAAGATATTTAATTCCTTGAATAAAGATTTACAAGAGTTTCGGGAGTGAGATTTACAAATTATCTGAAGGTTTGAATAATCTGACCGGAATTACCCCAGAAGGTAATGCCGTAACGTAAATGGGAGTAAACGTTTGCAAAATATACTCAACGGGAAATATGTGGACTAACTGCGTTAACTCAGATTCGGAATGTGCAACACAATTTGCTTAATTGGGAATTAAGATTGTCAACGTGACAATTCCATTTGAGGTTGTCTTGAACAAGGAGATTTAAGAATTTTTTATTCATAACAGTTTTTAATTGTGTTCCGTTTAAAGAGAGAGAAACCTGGGGTAAAGATTTTGTGATACTATTGTGAAACGTCATAGACACTGTTTTGTCAGTGTTTACAATGAGACGATTTGCATGGAACCAAGTCGAAAGGTTAGACAAAACTTTTTGAGCATTGGCGTGTTTACATAGTAAATTAGTGTCATCAGCAAAAAGAACCATTTTGCAATCTGATGTGGATGATGACATGTCGTTCACATACAATAAAAAGAGTATAGGAGCGAGAATTAAACCTTGGGGTACTCCGCTACTAAGTGGCTTTGTTTCTGAAAGACAACACTGAAGTATTTTATTTTTAGTATAGAATATTTCGACCTGTTATCTATCTTTTAAATAAGAAGTTAGCCATTGATGTGGAAGTCCACGAAAGCCTAAAGAATGCAATTTGGAAAGGAGAATTCCGTGATCAATGACATCGAATGCTTTGGATAAATCAAGAAAACACCCTGAGGATTTTCTCCACGGTGCGAACATCGTTTTAGGAAAGAAAATATGGCGCTTGTATTGGAAAATGATTTCCTAAAACCGTGTTGATCGTCAGGGAGAATGTTATTTTTTGATAAAAAATCTAGAAGACGCTTATAGAACAATTTTTCTAGGATTTTTGAGAAAGTGGGTAGTAGATATATTGGTCGGTAATTTCCAAAGTTAAGTTTGTTTCCTTTCTTGTATAAATGTTTCACTTTAGCTCTCTTAAATATGTTAGGAAACACCCCTTCCGATAAAGAAATAACAAACATATTTATGAGTGGATTTAATATAGTGTGGGACAACAATTTAACAATAAACTCGGGTATATCATCTATGTCTGTTGAAAATTTGTTTTTTAATGAGCTGTTGATTTTCATGACTTCACTGGCGTTAGTTTCGGAAGAGAACTTAGAATTGGGTACGTGGGTGGATATATACGGAGGACTTTGATAGGGAGATATTGAATTCGTTATTTTACCTACTTCGGAGAAGTAATAATTAAACAAATTTGCGATGTCCTGAGGATTTGATATGATTTTGCCATCGTTTAGTAGAGAAATATTTTATTCGCGATTTTCAGAAGTTAACGAGTAATTTTTAACAATATTCCACATGGCTTTCATCCGGTTATTCGAGTTTTGTACCTGCCTGTCGTTTTCCATAACTTTAGCTGCATAGACTACTTTTCGAAGAATAGTCTTATATTTACAAAAATAACCATGGAATTCGGGTGGTTGGTTATAGAGTTTTGAAACATAATATAAACACCGTTTGTTTTTTGAAGAAATTCTTATCCCTTGGATGATCCTTCTATTGTATTTCTTTGTGTTAATTAATTGGCGTTTTATGGGAAAGCTAGAGTTGTAATGTTTTAGGAATATTGAAATAAATCCATTGAATTTGTCGTCGGTGTTTTGGCAATTGTAAACATCTTTCTATGTTTCTTCATGCAAATAATTTTGTAAATATGGATTGATTTGTCATTAAACTCTCTTGAAAACTTGTAAAGAATTTTAAGTAGTTTTAGTTTATTATTACTAGTAAGCACAAGTCACCCTTTTCAAATGTCAATAAAAATTCGAAAAATACCCACACATAAGTACCACCTTTCTATTTCAACTATGGTTTCTACACACTTTTATCACACAAATATGGTGCACACCATGTTGTTACTCATTATTCAGAGATGGCGCTGGCATCGTAGGCGTAAAAATCGCAAACCGCACGACTCGCGAACCCCTCAGATTTACTCGCGCGTATTTCAAGAACGGTTCATGAAATTCAGGCGAATGTTATATTCTGTAGAAAACTGAGAAATTACTCTTTGTAAGTTTTGTATCAATAGTATAAAAACTATTATAATTCTTTAAAAAGAAACATTTTTGAAAACACGGGCGTGTGTTATTACGGAAAAGTGACTCAAACACTCTGATTTGAATTCTTTGTGTAAATTCCGTCATAATGTTGGCAAAGAGTGTGCGATGTGAGAAACTCTTCTTTATACTCCCACCCTCTTTACAGTTGCATTGCTTTCACACCTTCCTTCGAATCAACCTCTCAATTTTAGCGACTGTGAGAGCGGTTCAAGTTTGATTTTGTTACTGTCCTTTATAAAAACGATATAGAAGTTTTTATGTAAGAGCCCTTGCAAGGGGGGGGATGCAGTTTCGCACCATAGAGAAGAGTCGTAGTGACTCTTCCCCGTGTGTGGGACTAATCTAATATCTCGACCATTCCTGAATTCAACAAATATCTAAATACAAAGATTAGAGAAAAGAAAAAGAAACAATTGCTCAATACATTATATCAAAAATGAAAAAAAAAACTGAAAATGGAAATTTTCAACTTACGGAAAGGAAAGATAAAAGGAAAAACGAAAGGGAAGAGGGAAAAAGAATGCAAAATTTAAACCCTCCCGAGAACTTGTGGGAGGAGCCCCGATCTACTCATCAAAGTCAATAGTTTATTAACATTACCCGTTTCATTTCCGAGAATTGTTGGTAAATCTGCAGCCTAACCAATTTGTCTCCGTATACTCGAGTATGTTCTGCAATCAGTTAGTAGATGACGCACTGTCAAAGAACAGCTACACTCCTCGCAAATGGGTTCGCCATCAAGTAGTAAGAGATGCCGATGAGTGAGAGAACAATGTCCTTTGCGCAGGCGGGTCAGCAAGACCTCCTCGCGCCTGGCTGGCCTACAGGAACTGCTCCATGACTTAGAGGATTTGATAAGTCGGAGCTTATTCCCTTCAACAGTCAACCACTCATTGTTCCATTCACTCAGAATCCTTGTCTTGATGGAATTTAGGAGTTCCCTTTTTGGAATCGTAAAGAAATCCACGCGATTCTTGAGGCATACGCCTTTGCGGAAACCTGCTTCCTCATTTCCTCTGATTCCCACGTGTCCGGGAATCCAGCAAAACATTATGTTCTTTGCCTCACTTTGGAGCGAGAAAAGCACATCCTGGATGTTCTGGATCTTACTCATTAAAATAAATGTATTTTTATACACATATTAAAAAATTCTATTAATAAACCTGAAAGGTTCCAGGATCTCCACACTCATTCCTATAGGGCACTGTAAAACTAAATCCCTCCTTTGGGAAAGAAAACACAGCTTTACTCAATAATAGTAGAAAAATAGATTTATTAATTGGTGCAAACACATAATATTAACTGAAATTCTACACAATATGAAAGATTCAATTTCACTAAGTATTTAGCTTTGGCAGGGAGATTGATGTCTCTTAATCGGCAAACTAAATTTTATAAGACCTTACTAGACAGACGTCTGAAGATAAGGATACTCGGGTTCGATCACGTAGAATACACGTCGCTCCACTGGTGACAGGGTTGGAATAAGTCTTTCATCCACACCCGACCTTAGCTTGCGTAAAATCTTCTAGAAGAGCTCCACAGACGGCAATGACCATTCGCTCGTACAATCAGAACCATTCACTATCTCGCGGACTCGATGGCCGGCGGATGTCTCTGCTTCGAAGAAGTCTTTTCTAAATTACTTCTCGCGGCGGATCCACAAGTTGGTGTCCGATGACAATATCCGTCTTAATTACTCGCGAGGACACTGAAATATTTAGCCCGACTTCCGCGTCGCGATCTTCGAATATCGAAACAAAAAAGCTCGAAGACTGATGCTTCCCTTTGTAATACGGCGAATCGAACACACTATGGAGTGCACGTGAGTTCCAGTGTCCGAGTCTCCTCTCCCATCTCTGCATGTCCGCGCTCACGCCGCCAAATCATCCCCCTCCATTTTTGCGTCCGAAAATCGGCAGGAAGTTTATCAAATACCGTAAAGAGAAATGTTTAATACTAAAATAAATTTCTGTAGTTGATGGGATTTCCCGGGCGAGCTTTTAAGGGATGTCCAAAGTACTACGTTTTAGGAATTCTTTTTACACTCTCCCTGGAGCTATAAACCTTTTGTGCTCGCCCCCCTCGCTAGCTGCGTCATAATAAGTTGGATCTCGCACATATTCTTCTTCCCGAATCGTCACTACGATAGTACGTTTTTGTGTCACAAAGAAAGGAAAAATAAAAATAAACATGACTGCTGTTAGTAATTAATTAATGAATTTTGATATCAATTATTTTGGATAATGGTAACATTGTCTCAATGTTACAATAGCAAAAATTCTATTTCTGAACCCAACGTTTTTGGTATTTTGATTCCTTTCCAATTAGTGTGTTTATACTTCCCGATCACTCATTTATGTCACGTGTCATTTATTCATGTATCACGTGAAATAAAGTAAGTTAACAGAGTTCAAACTACATTGCATTTTATCTGACACTTTTATGTTCTCGCTTCAACTGAATTCTACTAACATCATACTGAATTACTCACTTGATTTTTACACGACACAATAAGTTTTGTGAACAAATATTATTCGAATATTCGCATTATTTTTTGTAACGACAAGAACACGGAACATCTCAAAGAAGTATGAACGTAATGTACTTCACTTAGTTCCATTGGTGGACAGAACTCACAAATGTACATGGTGTATTATAACTTATGAAACTGTGTATATGTGACGCACAGAACCCAAAAAAAACGACCAAGCCTAATTTTAGTTGATGCATTTTTGCCACTAGTTCTGAGCGTTTTCAAAACGACAAGTTCTGGCAAAAGCAAATCGTCCAAAACTGGTATTGGTCATTTCTGGCATCGTAACAGCAACGAAGCTTTTCTATGCTCGACACAAAAACAGGAAGTAAAATATTTAGTATTGTTAAAATATAATTTTCATTTAAGAGATATTTGGGAAAATAGCCATTTCTCGCCTTTTATAGTGTCTTATGTTCAAATTTGTGGAAAATTATTCATTCCGAGTTTACTTTTTCACTGATTTGATTGAACTGCATTTAACTTGATCCGGTGCTTAATATTACTTTCTCACATCTTTGGACACCCTCCTGGCTATTTCAAGCTAAGATGGTGTAAAATAACATTAATTTTCTTATGTATTTTTTCATTCTTTTTCACTTTAATACATTCTTTTCCAAATTTTAATAACAGAATGAAGAGTATTGTGCATATTTATTTACAGTTATGGCACACATCGGTGTCATGTTTGTCTATCTTATTATATCATATCGGTCTCTGTACGTAAATATTATTATTTAAATACCTAAAAACAGTCGCGTCACCAGGATTGAGTGTCCTGTGTGTGGGTGCGCGCGTGATCGGTCGGCTCTTTAAGCAAGATGGCGCCAAACCGCAAACAATACATCAAATTATGTGAAAAGACGGATTTATAGCGAAATATGTGGTTCTAAGACAAAGATGCCGTGAAAACACAATTTTTTCAGCAAATTACATATTATATTGAATTTTATAACTTGTACTCGCAGCTGTGTTTACGTCCCAATTAGGTTTTGAATATACCAATAAGTCAATTAGTACTTTTTATTTACTTGCAAATGGCATTAACGTATACATTACGAAAAAAGCAGAAATTTGCAACAACCAAAAAATGGGTTTTGTTATGTTTTGAACATGTACAAAACCGTAATCACTTAGATATGAGCTAACCTATAAAACAGCAGCCTCAGACGAGATCACGACTAAATGTCAAGACCTACTTGATATTACTACATTTTATTGTTTACATACGATAATCTCTAGTATGATCACGTAGGTCGTATGAAATGTAGCGTCTGACGCGCGACAAAACTCAAGTAAGTTTGAAGTTCAAGCGTCGTCGTATATCCAGTTAAATAGCTTATAAAATGAAAAAAACACTACGAAAAAACTAATAAGTATTTCTATTTTGTATTTCATGTTCATTTTCTAATGACGAGGCGAAGTAAACTAAACTTCCGACATATTCGTAATTTTAGAAATAACATTTTAATAAGTACTTTCTTTGTTAATTAGCTGTAAAGTCAAAAAAAATATTGCTATTTCACTATTAAAAATCATTGGTCGCCGACAAATCCGGGAACATTTTGGTGGTCCGCAGAAAAATCTGGGAGTGGATTTCAATTTTTATCCAGGGACGGATCCAGGATTTGATTTTGGGAGAGGCCCGTGTAAAGAATTACTGCAGTATGCGGCTCCCTCCACCGAAATTATTTTTAATTGACTTCTGGAAACTGCCATTTAAGACATTCCTATACAATAAGGTATTAACTTATGCTATAGTTTTCAGTAATAATCCTTCAAAAATTACGCTTTTGAAATAGATCGAATTTTTAGCAAAATTTTGAATTTGGGCGTTCCTGCTAACAAACCTATTTACTACTTTAGATTTACTCAATATAATTTCAATGTTAATTCACATGAAATTAAAAACGTTTCAAGGGCTCTAATGACCTCGCTGTTGACGAGCCCTAAAGCCCCACAAAAAAAAAACGTTTCGGCGTTCCATCTAAAGCTATGACAGCGCTTATGAAATCAGTGGCGGCGATTAGTGGGGCCGTGAGGAGGGGGCACCCCCCACCCACCCACTTAATTACGGAAAGTTAAAAAATTTAGTTTAACCGCCTAAAATTGGAAATTATAGGAAAAAAATTAAACTATCCTTGATGTGGAACCACCAATTGTCTTTTTTTTTATTTCATTACATAAAACATACTTAGTGGAATTATGCAGAAATGTCATGTAAATGAAAATCGTCACTATTTTTTGCCACCCCACTTTTGATTCTCAATCGCTGCCACTGTATGAAGTCATACTGCTACAGTGGTATGAAAAACTTCAGCGGCGATGATAAAGTGGTAAGATTGAAATATAGTATTGGATATCGAAAAATAGGTATGCGTTTTTTTTATTAATGGGCGGGCAGAGAAAGATAACCCCGCAGAAACAACCGAAAATGTTAATTTTCAATAGAAAACTCTTCGAGTCGATACATCGTAATCAATAAATTTTCAGATCATTAATGAATCGTACAATGTCATCATTACACATTTTATAAGAACACCAAAAAAGCATTTCCATCATTAATTTATTGTCCTAATAAAATTCCATTATTCCAATTACAAATTAATTATTATTTACGATTAACAATTTTTCGATTATCTTTCCATTGTAAATTGTATATAGATAATTTTATATTAGACAAGTGGCTCGGAATCACGCTGGAGTACGAGTATGCCAGAAACTGAAATAACGCAGCCCTATGCTCATGTTCCCATGTAGGAGTGGAAATCTATAAAAACAAAGTAAGTCATACGTTAGTCCTATAAAGTCGTACTTTTACACAAATTTGATTTGTTCATGTTGTTGCTTTCAATGGGTATACTGAATTTTTTTCAAAGTAAAAATCTTTCTTTTATTATTTATATCACTTTTAATATAAATATTAGAAATATTAGATGTTAAACTACTTCCAACCATATTTGAGAAACAGGAAAAACATTCCTCCAATGCAATTGTCCAATAAGGTTAAACATCTTGAACAAAGTCTTGTTGCATCAATTGAATGAAGTTTGATTAAATAAGTATAACTATTTTGTAATGATTGAAGATATTGTACCGTTTGTATCAAATAGATTCATCCCTTATTACTACAAAAATGGTTGCGGTAACATTAATCTTCTTAAGAAATTCACTCGTTTAGTGGTCCACAGAATTTAAAACAATGAATTTAGTGGTCCAAAATATCCAGAAGTTAGGTCACCGCGCTTATAAGTGGCCCGTGAAGTATGTTTTTCATGTTGATACCAAAATAAATATACGTATATTTTTAATGCCAATTACAGATATTTTAGTGATTTACTGTATGCTATTTGAATACCATGTGGCCATGAAAATGTAGAATTTACATTTTAAAGTAACACTTCACGAAACAGTTGACGAAACGTTCTGTTCGTTAGTTTACGCTATAAATCTACCAAGAAAGGTCATATTACTTAATTTACTTGATTGTCAAAACGGTAGAAGAAATTAATTATTAGTGATTATATTAGTGAAATTAATTATATTAACGCTAGTACTACCTTAACGTGTCATAGTTCATGTTTTGTCGAGCTTTTTTGGTTTTTTTTTTGGGTTTTTTTGTGGGGCTTTAAGGGCTCGTCAACAGTAAGGTCATTAGAGCCCAATTTGTCGAGTTCAATGTACGTAAATGATGCAATAAAATTTCCGCAAATATTCTGTCAGCAAATATGAGTTGTTGGTACACTGTTACCGACAATATTACAATAATACATATAAAGAAAAAGTAGTCAAAACTTCACATGAACCCTAGGATTTCCTCCATGGAGTTGTTTAACGATTTCCTGCAACGCAACATGTGATGTGAACACGTACGTAGCTGAGTTCACAAGACATTCCGTTGAGATAACGCATTTATTCTGCAAATTATTATAATTACGAAAAAGTCTCATAACCTAAACCTACCAAATAAAATAAATATCTCCTTACCCGATCGGAACAGGCAGCGCTCAGGTAACTACAGCGTATGGGAGAAGTCAAACTTTCTGGTGTATGTTTATGTTCCAAAGCTACATTCCTTTGTCTTTCTTCATGCTCACGCTTGAATCACATCACACTTGAATGGTCCAGAAATTTTTCGTCTAAACTTCATCGTGGCTGAAAATCTTAATGTTCTCGTCTAAGAAAAAGGTACACAATGATCTGTAACGAATTTGCCTTTTTGCCTGAAAAAGTGTCAATCTTCAAGAGGAGACTCTGGAATGGTTTGACCAACGGAAGCAGTTTAATTAAAATTACCAATTCGAAGCATTCGCTCAAGAGCTGATGAAAATTTTTAAAAAAGACGACTTCGTGGGATAACAAACTATTTTTCTGACGAACGATAGGTCTTCTTGTTGGTTTATCTTAAGAGCTCTATTTTATTTGTTCTGTCCAAAATTAGGTTATGTATAAAGCATAATCCACGACAATGCATATCTTCCACAATCTCCTCCTGCCATGGCAAACTACGACGGATGGTTAATATCGAACATACGTATCGACAGTATCAGACCTTCCACACGAATAGCGGGATCATAAGATTGTGAATTAACGCGTGGCGAAGAAGTAGACCATTAATCAAGAAGTCTTTTAAAAAACAATTTCTAAAAATTGATGACTCGTTAATATTATTAACCTATATCAATTTTGTGCTACATCGCTATGAAATAATTGACCCTGTTTATTAATGTCAGTATTGAAACTTTTATGAACTTTTCTTAAATATATTAAGATTATCAACTTATACCGTTCTTTAAAAATGTCGGTGCCTACTGCTCACATATCTGTGTTATATATAATTTAAGTCGCTTCTCCATCATTAGCCTACTTATGCAATTTTAATGGAGTCGACCGTCAAATACCCGAAAAACGCAACCTCAAGTTCTTTATCCCATCCTGGCCCGGGTTTTTCTCCGTTTTTCCTTCGGGTGGAGGCGGATTTCTTATACAGGTTCTCTAGGCTTTGTCTAGGGGCGTGTTTATTGTAACAATAAATCGTGAATTTAGTGTTTTTTCAACTCTTATGATTTTTAAACACTATACTCAGAATAATCTATAGTTCGATAATAACTTACATGTAATCTTTTGCGTTAAATTACATTCATATTGACATTATATATGTATTATAACTCGCAGCTAACTTTTTATCTTATCTAGGAACTTTTGCTGAAATTTTTGAATCCGCCTCTGCCTTAGGGCCCTTGATCGGAATTGATGGGATGGTCCCTTGCTTGCTTCCGGAGAGTAAATTAGTTTATTGTCCTCCACGTGGTCATACGCAGTCTGTACTGTTTTTTGACAATAAATTTATTATTATTTATCATCAGTCGGTAGAACTAAATTTTAAAATAATAAATGAACATTCAGATTCTGTACTTAAAGAGTTTCTTCAGTAATTCTTTATTGGAAAAGGAATGTATAAGAAGTGAATAATGTTTATTTCAAAACGAAAAAGTAACTAATTGCCTCTCATTGAATCAATATTGTCTATGTTTTAGTATTAATAAGAAAAATTGAGTAACACTGATAATGTAATTTGAAGAATCGTGAGATGTCTTTCACCACTGGTAACTTTTGGTAATAGCTACTTAAATGCCAACTAAATTACTTAGTACTTAAATGCTATTTAAATTTCCCTCTTTCTCTTTTCAGCATCCAAGAAAAATTGTTCCTCTAGAGGAAAAACTAGCAATGAAAGAGAGTCAAGCAATAAAAAAGAAAGAAAAACCATTCTATACACATCCTGAAGTTGATGATGAGGTATTCGGAGAAAGAAAATACTTACAATTTCAACATTTTTATACCCATTACAATTAAAATTCTTGTTCCAGGAAAAGAAGTATGATGTATGTTTTGGATGTCTACGTAGATTTTCAGAAGGTATAATGAAAACCTGTCCATCATGTGGTTTGGTAAAATTTTGTTCTCCTGAATGCTACTGGAAAGCCCGCACAAATGGAACTCATAAGTGTGAAGGGGGTAAGAAAATAGAATAATGCTCATCCACGTGCTAAACATCCTCAAGTTGATGTGTGGCATAGCCAGGATCAATCAGAGGGAGTAGTTAAAGTTGGAGAAAGGAATGAATAGACCTACATATTTAAATTATCAAAAAACTTAACTGACAACTGGCTGTTAATTTTTCATGTAAAAGTAAAATAATAATTTTGACCAAAAAAAACCTAATTGGGAATCTACCATCAGGGATTATGGAGAAAAAAAGTTGTAATTTTGGGTAAGTAAAAATGACAATGACAAATCAAATCCAGAACTTAACTCCCTCGGAGTTCCAGTGCTGTCATAAAATTGAGAAATGAGAAAATGAGAAAATGATTCGACATTTTCAACTTGCTAATTCTTGATAGCATGGCATCTTTTTCCTAAACATTTTGTTCAATTACTTCACCTAAATATTTGAATTTGTCAGTTCTACCAATTTGGCCATGCTTTGTTTTAATTTTCTTAGGAGCTATCTTAATATTTGCCATAAATTTTATTTCTTGAAAAGAGATCTGGAGACCAGTTTTTTCTGCTTGCTCCTTCAGTAGTTCTATCTATATAGTGGCTGCCTCCACTGAGTCTGCTAGGATTGCCAGATCTGCAAAATCTATAAGCAGGTTGTCCTTCTTATATCCCAGTCTAATTCCGATACAATTGTTATTTTCTAACGACATTCTCCATTCTCTAATTATATTTTACAAGTGAGAGAGCATTGCCTTGTCTGACCCGTTTTAACTCCAAAAGGTCTAGATATTTCTCCTCTAAATTTGACTTTGGAACAGGTGTTTGTTAGTGATTCTTTAATTAATGCAGTTGTTTTGTTGTATAACCCCATTTCTGCAAGAATTTTAAATAGTACATCCCTATCTACTGATTCATATGATTTTTTGAAGTCCACAAAAGTAATGACAAAACATCTTGCTCTTAATTTTAGATATTTTACTTTCAGTTTCCAGTTGAGAATTTGTTCTGTGCATGATCTACTTTTTCTAAAGTCTGCTTGGTATTCACCAATTTGTGGATCAAGCTGTTGCTCTGCTCAAGTTAATATTGCTTTAGACAGTAATTTGTATGTAACTGGTAGAAGTGAAAAACCTCGGTTGTTATTTACATTAGTTTTATCCCCCTTCTTATGTATAGAATATCTAAAGATTCTGAATAATTTCAGTCAGTTTGTTAATAGATTTGTCATTTGCCTGTTTCAAAAATTCAGCTACCATCGAATCTTATTATTTTTGAGATATTTCATTATTTCCTTAATCTCTTCTACATTTGGAGGAAGAGTGTCCGGATGTTGGTTAGAGACTTACGTAAATTCATGTCCTGATGTACGGTACTCACTGTTTAGCAACTTTTCAAAGTAATTAGCCAAAAACTCGCAATTTTCCTTATAGTTATATGCTGTTTTCTCGTTTTGGTCTCTAGGGCACAGGCTTGGCGGGGAGTACTTATTTACATTTTGTTTGAACATCTCGTAAAAATTCCTAGTGTTGTTCTTTTGGAAATGATGTTCTATTTGCATTAGTTGATTTTTTTATAAATTTCTCAAGATATTTCTGATTTCTTTAGCAGTTTCCTTCCAAACCTCAATAAATTCATATTTATTCTGTATTGTTCTCTGTGAATTCCATTATATTATATTAATGATATATTATGTAATTATTATGAATATTATATACATTATTATGTGTATTTATGTCAAACTGAATAATAGTAGTTTCTATAAATGGTTGGCTTGGCTATGCCACTACCACATGATTGTAGTTGTTCAGGATTGTTATTTCATTAATAATTTATAGAAGACATCACTAACAATACTGCTCTTTCTAACCATTAATGCTTCAATAATTTGCTGCAAATTTCTACTGCAATGCTGCAAATTTCTACTGCAATGCTGCAAATTTCTAACCTGTAATACTCTTTCTAACCACTAATGATCATCAATTTACTGAAGGTCACAAATTGAATGAAATGGTCATGGTATTTAGTAAACTTTTTCCAATCACTTTTATAGTAATTTCAGCTTAAATCAAAAATACCTTCATTTTTGTAATGGATAAATTCCTTCCTGTTTTTACAGATTTATTTCCCAATTGGGGTTTGGGACCTTCATATGACAGACTCCTGGGTAACGATAAAATTCGACACAATGATATTAGAGATAAACGATGCACTGGTACTAGTTTGGATGATTATGAAATTCCATTTGTCGTACTTCAAGATGGAGATTTATATTATAAAGTATATGGACAAAGCTCAGGCCCAGATTATACTGAAAATTACAGTCTCAACTGAATACAAGCATTCTTCAGCACAGAAATCAGAAATATGATTAATTAATATTCAAAATCAATTATGTAAGAGGAAACCTTATTTCATACAATTTTAATTTGTTTCAAAATAGAAAGCTACAGTTCTTTAAAATTATTTCAATGAGATTTAATTATTTTAATTCAAGGATAAAACAAACAAGAAATTTTGTATACATCTTAAAACTATTTTCTTGACAGAAGTAGTCAAAATTGTAAATAATTTAATTTAAATAAAAAAGATAGCAGAATTTGATATGGTTTTATTACATCCCACGAGTAGTAAAATTTCATGGAGAAGTCAATACAATTCCAAGTTAACATTAATAACATCACACAGTAAAACTCCAAAATTATGTATTTCCTCAAGATTTCTCTTTTGTTAATAAACATAATATCAATGAGAGAACATAAAAAAATGATAAAACGAATAACTGTTCTAAACACTTCTTGAAAAACAATTAAACAAATGCTTCAGTGTAAATTTCCTCATCTTCACCTAATGTGACAAACAGCTTCAATGGGACCATTGTTTTCAACTAAAGCTCGACTAAAAACAGTTGAAGTAAAATTAATAATAAAATATGTCAATCAAAAATTCTTTGAGTTTCCCTCTGTAGTGTAACATACACATTTCACAATTTCACATGATAGACAATACTGTATTCACTATCCTGTATTCAAATCAATCATTTAACTTTGCAGCATACATACAGCTGTGTACATACCATGTCACACGTACGCTACACGTGGTGAGAACAATATGTGAAATGGGTTACATACTCTCAACATTCGTTCTATTTTTTTAATACGTCCCACCAAATGAATAATAATGAAAATGTTTGAGCATTTTTTCTAGGTAAAAAGTATCCACACACAAAATTTCATGAACAATGTAGCTTTACATTTTAAAATATTAAATGCATTACATTTTTCAGAATTTGTAGAGGAGCCCTTAATAGATAAATGTCAGAAAAAAATATTTTTTGAAAGATATATTTTTGGAAATTTTTGAAACATGAACTAGAATTAGCAGAAGAAAAAAAATAATTCATGAAAACTTTTTATTTTCACCATATTTCAACCCCATGAGTCTAAGAAGTTCAGATTGTATCAAAGTTCAGATTGTACCGAAAGTCATATTTCAGCAATAGTTAATCATGTGAGAAATAATCTTTGAGGAGGGGCCAATTCTTGA
This sequence comes from Laupala kohalensis, assembly GCA_002313205.1. Classification (NCBI taxonomy): domain Eukaryota; kingdom Metazoa; phylum Arthropoda; class Insecta; order Orthoptera; family Trigonidiidae; genus Laupala; species Laupala kohalensis. The sequence continues at coordinate 42,828 of NNCF01125862.1, read as the reverse complement.
CATAAATCCAAAATGGGCCTTTGGAGAGGCCCACTCCGGAAGAAAGAGTGGTACTCAAAGCATAATCAATTTAAAAAGCAATGTAATAGTAATGTAATATTATCATCTTATAATATAATATTACCAGGCAATGGTTTGATTAAGCTAATGACCTGGAGGAAAAATGTGGAGAAAATTATTATTGTAAGCAAGCAGAAGTGTAAGAAGCTAGATGAGAAGACAAACAAGTGGTACTGTTTTCAGGAATGAGGTTTCAGAACACATATTTTAAGTATTAAAAAAAGAGAGATAACATACCAATGAAGACTTATATTATCTCATAAATTTATATTTTGTCCTTAAAAAGCATGTTTTATAAATGAGACTACTGCATGCACAATTATATAAATATAGTTTGTTTCTTATTAAGTACACAATACATAAATTCCCTCACTATACAGACACTATCTTTGAATGTTTCCCTAAGTAAGCAAGATGTGTACTGTCCATGAATATGTCTTAAACTTTGTGACCCAATAAACATAATAAGATGACTTATATGGTACATATAAAGAATAATATTTAAGAAACAAGTCAGCAGATAAGCAAATATTCATTGTGTGATGTTAGCTACATGCTTCAGGACTATTTCTGGTAGTTCGCACTTCCATCATAAACTCCTGTTAACTGGACATGAATAATGGTCAGAAGGGAAACTATGAGGTTCAAGAGAAGAACAATTTGATTTCAAAATTTATACATCTGGATGCCAACAGAGGAATGCTAAATGACATTTTGACAGGAGTTGATGAGGGGAGCAAGAGTTCCCAAAATATTGTCTAGGACGAATAATGTAACTGGCATTATTTTTATCCCAATGAATGTTTTGTAGTACATATTACATATAATACTGATAATATCCAACAAAGGAACACACACAAAATCAAATATCATGAAAAACTATTCAAAAGAAACTAAATATAGCAAAGGGACCGAATAAAAAACAAAGAAATATTCAAACTTCTATCTCGTTCAAAAGGAAAATGAACTCAAAAGCACAATAGAAATACTAGCATGAATATGTAATTTGAACTAAACTACAGGCCAAATCACAGAAAAAATACTAAAATAAAAGCAAAGAAATAAGTACTTCTATTATAATTTAACATAATTGCTTGAAGATATATTATAAAAATAAGTACAAAAAATGTGCAAAACCACATTTAAAAAATAAACAATACACACAAGTATAAAAACAAACCAATCATGTTCTTAAGAGAGAGCTTGCATTGAAGAAAGTGAATAGGTGAACTCTCACCTACTCTGCTTAATGAAGTTGGTTTTCGTACAATTATGAGTGTTCAATGTAGAACAGGGACTTTGTATTCTCAAAAACATTGGCTAAAAAATACATTATTAACATCATATACGACTTTGTGGAACACATTTCTTCAACTCTAGTAAAATTTATCCCACGATAAACTACCAAAGGAATAAATCAAACCAGCAATGCAAATTGAAATGTTTTTGTCCTGAGTTAAACTTTATCAATAAAGAAGACAGATGAACATTTTACACTTTTTCTTAAAGATCAATCAAGAAAAATTCTATGAATTTTGCAGAAGAATAACTAAATTTAGAGGTGACACTGATAATAAAAAAAAGGTAAAACAAATTAGTTACCTGAAATTGTGATACCAGAAAAAGATGCATAGTTTACAACGATTAACTGCGTTTCTTTCTTTTTAATTTATAAAACTGTTAACATTCCATAAACATATAATTCGTACAGTTCAAATCTGTTAAATACCTTAAATTATCATGTAACATCTGTTTAATGAAGTGTATTCCTGCACAATCTCTCCATTTTCATACAAAATACTTTTTATAAATGTGAAAATAATATCTAGAAAAATTTTAAAAGTTCATTTTTAATATTAGAATGTTTTTAACATACTTTCAATTTACATAATATAAAAATATTATCTTCAGGATTAATTGGTATGCATTATGTTATGAAGAATTTCCTATTACCAAGTCCATGGCATGCTGAATTGGATTTTGAAGAACTCATTACATGAATAGAAAAATAACAATTTTGGTATCTTGACCATAATATTTCAAACTATTCAATATGACATACACAAACTACAATGGGCAAAACAGATGTCATTGCTTATAACATATTACACCAAGCATTGCTACTATTATAACTTCATGAAGTACTATTTATAATTGAAGTAAAGAAATTTGTGAAGAAAATTACACAAAAATGAAGAAGTTGCAATAATTTTAATAGTTATTTTGAATAACTTCGAACAGTGAAGATTTTCTACATTTTTTCACAAAAGCTACAAAATTCTTATGGCAGCCAACACACATTCCAATGATGGGGGAAGTCATTCCAACTTTGATAATCATATAAAAAACAATGAACCACCAGAATAATAACCTGCCTAAAAATGAAATATGAAGGAAATGAAAGGTAAATTGAAAATAAGTGTACTGTTTTAACTAGAAATGATTATAGCAGGAATAGATTTAAAATGTTCCTTGCTTGTATTGACGTGCATGATAAAGAAACACTGGAAAATTATGTAAGTAAAAGAAAATGAAATGGACTATTATAGTACTTAGATTCATTACAGACACTTTGTGGGTTAATATTATTTCACCAATGGATCAAAAAATTAATCTATATCGATTTCCATGGGATTATAGGACTGACAAGGTATGCTAATATAACAGGTGGTGATTTTTGGTACAAAGAACCTTCTTCTGACTACTAACTATTTTGGGTCATACGTGAACAGATATATTATACATCTGTAATAGAAGGGGAAAAGCTTTACATCAACAATTTAAAAGTCTTATTTGCTAATTTTGCATGTGTGAGCTTATATAGCATTTAGCCAACATAAAAGCTTAAAGAAAATCCATGTTTATTTACTTAAATCTTAGAAATTGTGTCAAAACTTTCAACATGGGTTGTGTTCAAGACTGTTACGGCCAAGTCCCTGGTTGTGTTTTACGCCGTCACGGCAAAAAGATTATTACTATTGAAAATCTTTAAAATAAACTATCAATTTTTCAACTTGATATACCAAGAGCATCAAACATCCAAAGTAAATGTGTTTCTGGATGCAGATCTGGATAGTTCCTCATTTCAGAACAAACAAGAGCTCAAGTGTTTAACAATTTTTGATTTTATTTCCAAATGACACCCCGAGTTTGAATATAATAAAATGCATTGGAAAGTAACATCTGAGTACTCTGGCAATATATTTGAAGCAAAACAAGTTACTTATATGACAGATTTGTTAAAAGGGTTAATAAGTACAGAAAGTGCAATTGTCAATTTTGACTTATTTTAAGAACTTAATGATGTAATCATTGAGTAATTGAATTTATACTGACATAAAAAAAGGATCAGTTTAAAAAGTTACTGGAAGCACTTCCTAAACTGAGACTAATGCAAAAATATCATACTGAGAACACTAGTAATTTATTTAAATTGAAAACAGGCCATATGGATAAATAGTTGGCACACATTTTTGTAAATGGCTCTCCTCATATAACAAGTGATCCGATGAAAAGCATATGAGAAACTTTTGATGACTTCACTAAGACATATTTGGATTTTCCGTATTTTACAAGAAATTCATTCTAGGAAGCTCGCACAACTCAGTCTCAAAATCTGCTGATAAATGAAAATAATCCTCAACCTCTTACTAGTCTGGGACAGTACATTTGTCAACATTCATAAAAGCAGAAATAATGTGTTTCAGAGAAAAATGTACAGCAAGCATAAGTTTAGACCATTCATAAAATCAATGGCTTGCATAGCAATGGTCTTATGTTATTTGACTGATAATATTATTAGTTGTACACAATAATGCTGCCATAATCAAAGAAATGCCATGCCAGAAGTAATATCAAAATTCGAAAAAGGAGATACTTTCTTTTTAGGAAGAGGATTTCAGTCTGCAATGTCATTATTCTTTTTAATGAAGGGTACATAGTAAAAATCCAGATAAAATTCCCAACAGCACAAATTGTTCTCATTTAGTCACTAAGATAAGATACATCGTTGAAGTTATTAATGAACATCTGAAAACTTGCTTTGTATATAGTGATTGGGCTGGGAAAATCTCTCTCTTCCTCACTTAATAGAGGACTTTCAAAGTAATGTGGCTACACATAAGTTTCCTGAAAAAATTATTTTCGATGTCATTCAAACTCGAGAAATAACTCAACTCATGAAATAAATGCAAATGAAAAGAACATATTAGGACAAGTCATAATGGATGGATTTTCTGCCTCAAACAGATGAAGACATATTTAATAGCTTTAGGGCAATATAATAAATCAAGTCTAAAGTTATAACTGTAAAAATTTTGCAACATATGGAAGATTCTGTATTACAGTATGTTAAGATGTTACTTCTATAGATCTAGATTTCTACAGAAATTTTGTACCTGATCCATTTTTCTAAAGGTTAGAATTCAATCCAGACACTTTTATAAAACTAAATATTGTGTGAAGGTTAAACAAAATGGTAATGCAAAAGATGCGATAAAGGAATGTTATTGCAAAAACAGGGCCAATACTGTTAGTTGTTGTATCTGTGCAATAACAATCATCTGGTATCTAGACTACGTTAAACATCTTAATAAATAGCTAGATCTATGGAAGTAATATCATTAAGCCACCATCTCAACAAATATTTATTATAAAGTCAAACTCTTAAATAATTAAACCACCATCTCAACAAATAAATAGCTTCTTTTTTTTGTGGGGCTTTAGGGCTCGTCAACATCGAGGTCATTAGAGCCCAAAATAAATAGCACCTTTATAACATTTGATAGCTCCGACCGGCTCTGACGATGAATCGGCAGACACATGAATGGGACTTTGCAACACTTTGTAAATTGTAGTGCATACAAAGAACAGACTTGATTCTTTTTCCCCATGAAGCCTGAGTCACAACTCAATGGCAGATGAAAATAAAAAAAGAAAGAGTTAATATTGAAAGAATATCCCAATACAATTCAATTGTAAAATAGTTTCACATAATTAACAAAATAACTCAAAATAATAAAAGATTAACAAAGAATAATTATTTACTCTATTTTTACATCCAATAGGCAAATGTGTAACACAAAACAACATACATGAAGAGGGGCAGTACAATGCTTATACCCTATATTTTAAGAGAAATATGAGCATTTAAATGTGTGGCTGCACATGCAACGTTTTTTTAGATTTACACAGAAACTTCAATAATGAGATTCATCACCAACATTTCATCTAGAAATTCTGAAGATAAATAAACTGCATTTGCAAAGAAACATTCAGATCACTTAGCCTTATATTTATGAATCTTTCCTCCCCATCGTGCAACAAATGCAGATACATCAAATTTTCGTTTGCAACCTTGGTAGTTCATAAATCGTATCTTGCCAAATACAGCACGCTCAGCCCAACCCTGATCATGGATCCCGCATATAGACCACATACAACCTGAAAGTATAATTACAAGTTAATTCATGTTAAATCTACTAAGCAATAAGATATAAAGTTCTTTAGTACTTACCAACAAAACCATTAGGATCTCTACCGTCAAGAGAATATTTATCATTCAAATAAATAGAAATTGCCAGAGCTTCATCAGGTGAGCTCGACCATTCAAGAATTTTTTTGGCCCAATACATGCGCAAAAAACCATGCATTTTGCCTTCCTTAACTAATTGAATTTGTGCAGAATTCCAAAGATCATCATGTGTTAGAGACTTTTCCCACTCTTCCCTGCTGTACACATATTCTCTTTTATCCTTTCTAGAAAAAGTAAAAACATTAGTCATAATCTTGAAAATATAATTATAGAAGACACTAACATAAGATTCATAACATTACAAAATATAACACACCTATGATCATCAAGTGTTTTTTTAGCCCAAGCATTTGTTCCTTCAAGTTTATCATACTTTTCATTGTAGAAGCAGAAATTGTCTGCCAATTCTCTTCGAACAATAGCTTCCTCACAAAATGCATCTACAGAAGCAGGATACTTTGGTTTATATTCCTTTACTTTTAAAATACATCTCTGTACAGATATCTGACCTAAAATGAAAAATTTGTAATAAATTTGAAGAAATCAGATCATGAAATAGAACTATACAATCCATAATTACTAACCAAAATGAAACCAAGGAGATAAATTTGAGAGGGCATCATGAGTCGGATCATTTCGTTTGTCAGAAAATTTTCTCAGTCTTTTATCACAAAATGATTGTAAAGTCTCTAGACCTGCCAGTGTCCCTGGTGTTGCCCATTTGACTGGAAGAACTTCTCTATCTACTTCCAACATAGCTTCAGCAACACTCCAATCAACCACCTTATATACAAATATCATCAGCTCAGTTATTTTATAACAATAATTTTCTTATTAGCATGTTCAACATGACAAACAAGTTTTAAAAACATTGTGTAATAGTATAACAACACACTTGTATTTCTTAAATTAATCAATATCCACAGTGAAGAACAACTATCATTGAAATAAAAATAGCCTTACATCAGCTCTAAAACTTGGCTCATATGGATGGTTCACAACTGGTGGAAAGCCTGTCAGGAATTCAGGCAGCTTGGTATTTATTTTATTTCTGATAGTTCTGGCACCATATTCCAATTTGTCTGAGGCAAACCAACAAGGCACAATATTATGAGCATCCACCTGAGAAGAAATTATATTCTTCATAATTTTATTTAAAAAATCTTATAGCAAATTGCATACATATCATACCTGACACAATGGAACATCATCAGGTAATTTATTCTTCACATCATTAATCCATGTCAATGGAGTTCGAAGTGGAGAAAAATCTGTGACAACTGCCCCTATCTTGTGCTCCGTAACATATTCAGGCAATATCTTGACTGCCTGACCCAAAAATAGATGAAACTGAATATTTAAACTCTGACATTCACTGGAAACCTCTTTCAAACCTACACACACAAATACCATAAAACATAGTTCTTAATTCAAAAGGTAAAAATAGGTTAAGCCTTTTCAAATAACCTTTTAATAGAAAATCGTAGTGTCTTAAAGTAGCATCTAAAAATTTAGGTACCAAACAAAAACAAACATGAAGCCCTATTTTATACTTTAAAGCCAGTTTTTGGGCATACAAAAGTGCCCAATTATCTGAAACAGGGAAAAAAAGGCTGCAATTAGAACTCTATATCACAATTAATAACATCAATGAAACAAACACAATTTATAAGAAATCAGACTATTAACCCTGAACACGTTGATCTCGTGACATCCAATAAAGAATCCCTTGACAAGATTCAGGTACTTCCTGCGCCTTAGATAATACACGCACCCTTTTCTTACTAAATTTGAAGTCGGCAATAGAACTTGCAACCTAATCATAAGAAGTAATGAATAAACATTCATTCAAAATAATAATGTGAAAATTTAGTTAAGGTTGACACCTTCTGACGATGTTTAACTATTTCTTCAACACACGTCGGCAAACTACCCGCATCATCCTTTTTCAGAAAATAATCAAGTTTTATCTTTTTTTCTGGTGGTTTATCTGTCATTTTTGTCTTTCGGTGACACAGTTTAGGTTAGGAGCAGTTTTCCAAACTAGCAGAAGTATTTGAAAACACCTATACAAAGAAATTAAAATACTGTCTCATTATTACTATTTACAAAACTAATTGTTGAAGAGAACACGTACTTTTAACTCCAAGTAAGTACATAAGAAGAACGTGAAATTCTCAGCAATGATACATACTAAAACAATTTTTTTCAAAACAAGAAATTTACAGGGTCAAATTGTGAATTGTGATATCTGATGGCATTTCAATGAAATGTCTGTCCAAATGATTTGATCAACAGAAAACACCAATATCAGTAAACCAAACAACTTCGAAGTTTTCCGACATCACCGTAAATATTTCCCGCAATTATCTTCTTAGCTCTGACGTCACTGAACGGAATTATGGGACAGTCGTCTGTTGTATCGGCTTTTCAACATTTTACTGTTCTACCATCTTCACGAACATAACGTCTTTCGGGTCGGGAAGCTATTTCGAAGCTCACAATATTGCTTTAGTTCTGTACCTATAATAGTTAATGCTTAGTAGTTTGTGTTATTTACGACATTTATTAGCTGGCTGGATTTCTCCAAAGGGTAGGAGAGGTTTATAACTTTATTTATGCTTTCTGGAACTTAACTGCACTCGTGAATCATTGTGCTTTTTAGTAGTTGATAATACTTTAACTGTTATGCGGACAGACTTTAATATCAAAAAAATCAATACATGGTTATTTTATTTTAACATTCTTGTCGTCCGAAAGTGTATATATATGGACCCCTAAGGCTCAGCCAATCATGGTGAAGGAGGTCACGTGGTATAAGTCTTCGTGGCGTTCTAGGTTTTCAGCTGCTTGACGAGGCAGCTGCAGGTCAGCTGCGTTATTTGCCAATGTAATGGAGTTCTGAGCGTTTTCCCATGTATTGTCCCAAGCTAGGGAGCGTATTTTGGTTCAGTTGGGAACATTAAGGACTCGTATCGTCATGACTATTATAGTTTTTCTCATAGATACCTCTGCTTCAATGAACCAGAGAGTTTATTTAGGTAGACGCCCAACGCTGCTTGACGTTGCGAAAGAAGCTGTTGAAACGTTCGTAAAGGTATGTTGATAATAGCTGCGTAGAAGTGCCGAAAAATTCTTTGCTTTTTAGGGAAAGTAATTAATATTTGCTTTCTTGCACGTAGGTGCGTCAGAGGTCTCCTGAAAGTAGAGGCGACAGGTACATGTTATTAACGTTTGAAGATCCGCCCGCTCATATTAAGGTGAGCTAATAAGATTGATTATATTGTAGAATTATGGGGAAAAAGTTTTAATTTTACCGGTAGGGTTTATTTCGTTTGAGGAAAGAAGTTATTTATTGTTCTTTTCTGCTCCTTTTGTCATTTTAATGCATTTACCTTCTCTGTGCTCTCCTCGAGACTGCTGGTACGGGGGTGGGAGTGGGAATGCGCATTTCACATGCGCACTTGTCAATAGCATTGTCCCTTCGGCGAAATGAAGAGTCTGGGGGTTGAGGCTTGACGCGGGATCGTGTCAAATGAACCCCTTTTCGGGAAGAATTGTTCTTTAAGTTAACCGTTATCAATTTTGGATAGTTATGTTTGAGATGCGCAAAGAAGTTGTTCTCTTTTCACGTCGTGAATGGATTTTAATTAAATAACGTTGCGCAAATTTTAATTATCCTGTTTAAAATATATTATGTATTCTAGTGCACTTTTATGTTGACTATTTAACCATTTCCACTGATCAGTTTGTGTGTGTGTAATTGTTTGTACACCATGAAATAAACACTGCACCTTCTATGTAAGAATTTAATAATGAAAACGAACCAAAAATGGGTACTTTTGTTATTTCTAGCAATTAACTTCGCTCATGCACCAGCAAAACTTAGTCCCTATTTCTTTATTTTCCCAATGTAACTGAAGTAATTTGTTAATGTATTAATTAATTCCTACTTTCATATGTTTCATAGTTTATTAACTGTTTTCATACTTCATTGCTAGGTTAATACCAGTCATTTTTATTGTACAGGATTGATTCATCTAACCAGAATTATTGTATTTATACTTTTTAGCAGTCTGGAAGATTTTTGTATGAAAATTTTTAAGAATGTAAACAAGACTTAGAAGTACTTAATACATTTCTGTGTATAACTAATTTTTTAGGCTGGTTGGAAGGAAAATCTTGCAACTTTTATGAATGAATTGAAAAATTTACAATGTGTGGGTATGACAACTATGGGAGCTGCATTGAAACACACTTTTGATGTATTGAACATCAATCGCATGCAGACTGGAATTGACACATATGGTCAAGGTCGTTGCCCATTTTATTTAGAACCATCTGTTATTGTTGTAATTACAGATGGTGGAAAATTGTCAACAAATACTGGAGTTCAAGAAGATGTAAGTAGTGTTGTTGAGCATTTTCCTGCTACTTTATTAAATTTAAATATGAAACCTGCCTTACCTCGCTCTCTGCATTGGGAATTAAGTGAAGGATTCAGAGCATCATGGAGGCAGATAGAATTATGGTTTTGTTTATCTTGAATGTACTATATTTCATTTAGTATTGCATTCCTCAAGTTTTTTGATTTTGCAATTTGTTTTTCTGTAAGAGGATTCTTCAAAAATTTATTAAATTAAGTTAATAGTAATGAAAATAACTATCTAATCTTTAGTCAATGGTTTATTTATTATGGTTATGAAATCCCTGTTAATTATATTTTTGTTACTGTAGTATGTGATATATTTCTTTATTGTTTGTAGCTATACTGACGTTTTAATCTGTGCTGCCATTGGTGTCTTTCTTTTTTGTGATTTCAGTTTAATTTACCCATGCATTCTCCAATTCCGGGATCTGAGTTAACGCGTGAACCATTTCGATGGGACCAACGGTTATTTTCCCTTGTTCTTCGTTTACCGGGAACTCCTTCAATTGGGAGAGATATAGGACATGTTCCTAATGATTTGTCTCCAATTGATGCCATGTGTGAAGTTACTGGAGGTATCAAAACTATTTGTAGATTTTTATATCCCAAATCTGAAAAGTTTCTAAGATTTATTGCAATGTGATATTAGCATAAATGTTAAAGTAAGTTATTGTTGTAGGTCGTTCTTATTGCATAACATCACACAGAATGTTAATGCAATGCATTGATAGCTTGGTACAAAAGGTTCAGAGTGGAGTGGTGATAAACTTTGAAAAAATAGGACCGGATCCTTGTCCTGTATCTGCTGAAGGTGAGTTTCTTGATATGTAAATGAATTTTTGTCATTGATAAATTACATAATATTGTTTTCAGGTAAAGAAAACACTGATTCAGGAGGAGGAGATGATGCTGAGAAAGTAGAGAAAGATTGGGAGAAAGATTTTCAACATGCAGAAGATGATTCTGTTAAAAATGGGGTATGTTTTTTATTATTTCATGTTGTTGTAATCTTCTCTGAAATCTTGTACATTTTCTCTCATTGTTCTTTTTTCTTGTAGACTCGATTATCAAATGGAAATACTCAGAATAATACAGCATGGCATTCCTGTCGTAGACTGATCTATGTTCCTCGATCTGCTCAAAAAGGTTTTGCTGTGGGATTTTGGCCCATTCCTGAATCATTTTGGCCTGATCTTAGTTCTTCATCTTTGGTTAGTATTAAAGATTTTGACTAATTATTGCTTACTGTTTGTATGATAAATGCTGAAATCTATGTTTTAGCCTCCTAGGAGTGCTCATCCTAATGTCAAGTTTACATGTACCAGTCAAGAACCAATGGTCATAGAAAGTTTGCCTTTTGATAAGTATGAATTGGAGCCTAGTCCTTTGACCCAGTATATATTATCAAGAAAGCAGCCTACAACATGCTGGCAAGTAAGTAATCAAACCAATGCTGAATTATTTTGTTTTAATGATAGAATTAATTAATTTTTGCACTTACAGGTTTTTGTGTCAAATAGCTATAAAAATTCTGATGTTGGGCATCCGTTTGGTTATCTAAAAGCAAGCACAAATCTCACTTGTGTTAATTTATTTGTGATGCCGTACAATTATCCAGTTCTAATGCCTTTATTGGATGAATTAACCAAAGTTCATCGAATGAAACCAACTAATGAATGGCGAGCCCAGTTCCAGAATTACCTTCGAACTATGCCCGCATATTATGCAGGGGTGTGTTTGAGTTCTGCTTGTAACCTTATTAATATTATGTGGGTTATGTGGTTTGTTTATATGTAATGTTAAAATGTTGCAGCCATTGCGTAGAGCATTAACACGCATGGGAGTGATGGGAACCCTAGTGCAGTCTTTAGTACCAGATACATTGGACAATTCATTGAGTTATAGTGTCTTGAATTATTTAAAAAGACTGAAAAATCAAGCAAAGATGGAATTTGAAAGATTGTGTTCTGAAGTCAGTAAAAATTCTAATTTAATCAACAGTAAATCAAATCAGAATTCATCTTCTGTTACAACTGATGGTGTGAGAGTATCTGCAAGATCATCTCTGAAAAAGGATCTTGTATCACATCCATTGCTGCAAGGTTTGTTGCACTGCATAGTTGGATCTTAACTGTTGATTTGATTTTAAATTGTTGCTTTGATCAATGATTTATTTCACTCTTGATACACACAGAAAAATGATTAATTTGTCTGCTCTACTATCAAATATTTTCAATTCTCTGCTCTTTTATAGATAAGTTCACTAATTTGCGTGAACAGCTTAATGAGTTTGGTGGTTTTGTAGTTGGCCTCGTTAGAGGACAATGTCAAAAGGGCCGCCAGAGTTATCGTAATCCATATGACATCCCTAGACATTGTCTCTTGGACCAGGTTGTGAGGATGCGAGCTAATTTCTTGCAACCTTCGTTAGTTCACACCAAACTTGTCGATGAAGGTAATGTATATACTTATTTTTTTCATAAGGAATAAACAATAATGATTTTCATACTTCTAGATTTAATTTTACTACATTTATATCTAACAATAGTGAGTATAAATTATCTTTTGACGGTATCCACAACTTCCTTTTTCTTCTTTTCTCATACATGGAACTTTTTTAACTAGACCATCAACATAGTATGCCAGTAGGACAGATGGGCAATTACCAAGAATATTTGAAACGCATGACTCCTCAGCTAAGAGAAATTGAATCCACTCCTGTTCGTCAGCACATGTTTGGAAACCCCTTCAAAATTGATAAGGTATTAAAAATGATCTAAGAAAACAGAGTGGTTAGTCAAAGTTAAGTTATATTTCTTCTCATATGTTTGTCATGTACAATTGTGGTTTGTATTAATTTGTAGTATACATAGTTATGAAGTTTTTTTTAATGTACTATTTGAATTTTCATAATTCTATTCCATAATTTTTCTCCTAGCGAATGATGGTGGATGAAGCAGATATTGAGCCAGTAACAGGTTCAAGTGCAGGTCACACTTCAGGTGGATCGCACAGAGTGGGTATTAAGCGAGGTGCATCGCATTTAAATACAGATTTTGTATCGGGTCGACCTCCAAACAAAAGGAAGCCTGGTCCTATCCCTAAAGACGTAGTTGTGCGACGGCCATCTTCTCCTTATCAGTTATCCCCACTTTCTCCTCCAAATTCCCCTTCTCCTCCTCAAATAAGTGCACCTGTATGGCCTGCACCAACAAGTACAGCAGATCTCGCCCCTCCAATTCTTTTGCCCATTGTGCCTGTACCTGGCCATCTGTCTTCATCTTCAGTCAATCTTGTGGATTCTGCTAAGGATGATTTGTCTTCTGGATCTGATCGAGGAGGTGGTGAACCTCCCAAATTGGTTTTAGTGAATGGAGACTTAGGTAAGTTCCTCTCTTTGTTTTTGCATGGTGTATTGATGACATTTTATTTCTACAGACTTTTTGGAAGAAAACATGAAAAATGCAAGCAAGAATAAATTTGGTAACCTGAGAAAATTATTATTGTAACATCTAATATTGGCAACTTTCTGTATTCATAGTAACTCTTTCTTTTTTATAAGTAAAGTTATTTTTGCTACTTTCTCTAAGTTCACACATCATGGTTTGTTTAATTCATAGGCGATTCTAGCATCCAGCAGTTCATTGGACTTCCTCGCTCACGGTCTCCATCTCCTCCAAATGAAGCTATTGTTCCTGTTCTTTCTGAACCAGTTAACAATCACCTGCCAGACACCTATAATGCGTCACCTTTACTGCGCCCTTCTCCTCCATCAAGTCCTGCATTTATAAACCACTTTTCTTACTCAACTAATGAGAGTGATGTCAAAAGTATTGGCTCTCCCATGGAAGTCGGAATTAATCATATTGGAAACTTAGGACACCAGCTACCGGTTGTAACTGTGAAACCTCTAACTAAGAAGGAATTGGGAGAGATAAAAAGGCATAATCTCAATGTTCGTGCTTTGGCATTCAAGGAAATAAGAAGGCCAGGGAAAAGTAAGTTAATCGTGCCTAATATTTGCCTTATAAAGTTGTTAGATTAAGTCTTACCCCAAAATTTTAAGTACAGTGTCTGTAGTAGCTTGGTAAATGATAACTACCTCAACCAAAATCAAATGTGTGTGTGTGTGTGTTTTGTTTTGATTTTTGTTAGTAAGTAGTAGTATTTGTAATAGAATGTTTCTTAATATAAATGTGAATTGACTGCAAATCATAACCAACTTATTTCTTTTCAGACTTCGGGCCTCTCTTCAGCATTTTGCAGGACCTGAAGGGCAATTTAGAGGTACGAGTAGCACTGTTGCGAGATGTTATCAATGAATCGTTGCGGTTTAAACGTCGTACTTTGGCTCTGTTATTAGAGGATTTCTTAGAAACTATGTCCTCTACAAACAACTATAATTCATTGACAGTTATCAATCCTCCCACCAGTAACGGACTGACGAGATTATGATAAAATGTTTCAAGGTGTTGATTTCATGTGAATTATTGGGAAGAGAAAATACGCTTGTTCAGTCGCACAAACTTAAAACGGTTACTTTTTTTGTTGAATTTCTTCTACATGATGAGAGATGTGGAAAGTAAGATTAGTTAGATAGTGAACTTTGTGGTCATGTTCCTGTCTGACATTTGTTCAAGAAGTAATGCTATGTATATTTCTTGCATGATTGTGAACTAGGAGCATATAACGTTCCAAACGTTAGGTTACTTGTCAGTATGTTAGTTTTGTATTCAATCAGATTCCAGCGTGACTGTTTGTTGGATTTATTACTATGAATTGTTTTTGAAGTGTAAAAATGATATATTATTACTGTTTTCTTGTTTCTTCGACACAATAAGATATCCAATGGTCTCAAAATATTTTGTTCAGCAGAAACTGAAGACTAAGATGAAACAAAAACATTCCATGGGTGCCATATTCCCTTGGAAAAATTCTACGGGTACACACGTAAGATCATCATAAATTGCTAATCTGTTTCATAAATGCAATAAAAATGTTTATACTAAATTATTTTATGGTGGTACAATAATAGACTGTGCAGAACATTTAAGAGACTGGTTTTTAAAAATCTGTGATGCAGAATTATTTCGCGTATCATTTTAGGAATAATACTTCGGTATCTAATACTGAAAATTACTGACATGTTGAAGGTCCCTGAAGCAAAATTTGCTTTTATGAGTAAAAAGTTTATGGCCCCCGCTGTGTATCAAAAATCATAAATATGAATATATGTATATACTTTCTTGTAATTTTACATTGAAATTGATTGGAAATATAATTTGTAATTAAATCAGCTCATTCGACTTGTCTATTTTACCATTTTATCTATGGTATAGATAATTTTCTGTCACTGTTTTGCCAATGGATGTATCTGAGAATTAATTTTGAATGGACATCATTTTGATTTTTCTTGATCAAAAAGTAAAGGTATCTGTGTAATCTTATTTGGTTTTTAATAGTTCTCAAGAATATTCTTCTCTAAATGTATTTTCAGAGAGCACACACTTTTCAGTAACATACATAATATTGATTTTACATGACTGTTTAAAAGAAAGTTTCATTAGTTTTTCGGAGAGAGCAATAATTATGAAAAAAGGAATTGCCTCTAATTTTTAAATTGAAAATATCAGTATGACATTTGCTAATTCTTTGACACTATTTTCCTCACCGCTCTAAAAAAAAATGGATCCCTTTAACTTTTTGCAAGAAACTGGTTTTATTAGAGACAAAAGTTGTCAAATAAGTATTCAAAAATTTGGAAATTAAATAAACTTCATTGAAATGAGTTTGGAATCCTATGATTATCCATGTAAGAGTATATTATGTAATTTTATTTTTAATAACTGCCTGACCATGAATGGTGAAGAAAGATTGAATATTGATCTAAATTATTCAAAACCTAATCGATAGTCTTGGAATTTATTGCCTGTATGCTAGTGTCTCCAGTATTGTCTTCCAGTAATTATTTTATCACGATTAGGTGAATTGTGAGAGTTGATGTACATTATCTCAAAGGATAATTATATTCTCTTGTAAAGAAATGTAGAGGGAAGTAACAAAATTCAATTTTGTAGAAATTTAAAATTTAGATCACCTTATTAGCATCTAATATTTGTGAATTGAATTATAAATTTGATATCTTCAGAATGTTTTTAATTTTTTAAAATTTTTATGCCCGTGTATATTTATAAAACTGATATTGCAAGATTAGTTTTTATTTATAATACAAATATTGTTTTGTAAGATGTAAAATTTTATTGCACAATGACTTAGGAAAAAAATACATTTCGAATGAAACAAGAACATCTTGATTTTGTAATCTGGATACCAGAGATACAGAATATTTTATTTCTCTAATTTTATTTCAGTACCTTACAAATATGATGGAAATGGACTAAAATGGCTTAAAAAGGTATCCTGTTCACGGTAAGTGCTACCTGCACATAAAAAAAAATTCATGTTAGTTTGCAAGTACTTGTTGCACAGTGGATAGTACTTTGTGGATCGAAGAGTAAATAGACACTTGAAAAATGTAACTTCTTTCAGAAAAGGGATCAAAACCAAAGGGGGAGATTAATAATACTAATGAAAGTCAATATTTTTCATTTAGAATTGAAGATGATGACCATGCATTTTAAGTAATTCTTCAAGTGTTAATTGTAATAAAGAATGATATGCAGTCTGTGCTCTATTTGCAGATGTGAATGTGCTGACAGATGTTAGAGATGGAATTTTTACCCAATACATTTCTAAGTTCTTGGTCATAGCAAGGAGCAGATTGAAGTTTAGCATGTGGACCACACAGGGAGGATTATTCTCTCTGGTGAGTAGGGTTTGACTGGCAACTGAATTATACAAAATTTTGCATGTCTTAATTTTCTTATTAGACATGTCTGAGTGGTGCAAAAATATATTTTCTTAAAGAATTTTTATTTAAATGTTTATTCATTTTGAATATTTGTAGAAAAGGGGTGCAACTCCAATTTACAGAGAAGAAATTTCATGTATTTATACTGCTTTTATTTTCCAGGAGTGGAGTAAATTTGATTTAGTTCTTATCCTTTGACCCGAACTAAATTCAGAACAATTTTACATTACTAATGTTTCATCTCTTTATTTACATTTACAAGTTATTTTAAAAAGTATAAATAGCTGAGAAGAGTAACGATCAAGATAAGTCCTCTTGAAGAAATAAATATTTATTTATTTATAAATATATATATACACACATATATATATANATATATATATATATATATATTTCTTCGAGAGGATTTTATCTCGAGTTATAAAAAAATTAGTTTTTCTTTAAAACTTAAAATACGGACCACATGTGGCCATTGAATGAAGAGCCAACTGGGGAAGAAAGGTTTCCTTGTCGAAATTCCCCAATGCAATAAAGAAAACAAAGCCTTCCCTTCATCCTGAGTGACTGACGAGAGAATGTTTAATTGATGTTAAAGTTCCAGTTCTTCGATAGCTCGCCGAAGTTGATCGAACGGAAAGTGAAACAGGTATTGCGAAAGTGGTGAGAAAGTTAAGTGTAAATAACCATTAATTGCAAAAGTTGAGTAGTTAAGATTTCGCTATTCATGTAATAATTAAACGTAAAAAATTACCATGATAGAAAAGTCATCGTATAGAGGGTTTTTTTAGTTTTATTTCTCATCGCTTTTCTCGTTGGCGTGCAACTTTCCGCAACGCGCTCAGCCTGAGCTCGAGTCAGAGTAAAACATTGGTTAAGTTGTCCATAGCACGGTGTTTCTGTCACCAGTCGTCAAGCCGGTTCTAACGAAATGTCGTACAATGAGGACGACGAATGGTTTTACGAATCTATTACACGGTAATATTTTCAAGTTGTAAATTTTTGTTACATTATTCGTTGTTTAAATGTTAAGTGTTTTGATCTTGTTTCCGTTGCGTGTTGTGATGAACATGCTTTTGCATTACAGATACACAACGCTATTAATGTTCGACTTCTCATCGCCCATTAAGTTTTTAGATTTAAATACTTACAGCAAAATCTATGCAATCTTTAAAGAAAATGAATGCAGCAATGAAATAGTGTACCTCGCACTCCCCAAGAAACTTACTGTTTCTCGCGAAAACGAAGGTTTGGAGAAAGATTCGGACTTCAAAGTAGTATGCGGGGGTTTTTCCCAGAACACTGTTGCTCATGTGAGTATAGACAATTCCATTTAATGTCAAATTTTGGGAGTCTGGTACTACAATGTTAAGTTCTACATGGGAGAAAATAGTTTTGTTTTTCCGTACTTAAATAACGTGAATTTGTATTTCATGATATTATAGACCCAATCACTGTTTGATACCAATATATTGCTACTATCACAAGAGAACGAACGTGGTCTTTATGTCTTTAGTACCTCGGAAGAAACAGGTAGATCCCTTAAATCCTAATGAATATACTGTTGAATATTTGGTTTATTGCTAATTTCCATTTCTTCAGGAACAGTTAACTACGCAAACAGAATTAAGTGTGATCTCATAGCTCCAAAACTAAGCTACAATAAGACTGATTTGCTAGCAATGGTGAATACACTCCACCAAGGGTTAATTTTTGTTGATACAAATGAGTTGATCATCAAAGACAATATGAAACTGCAGAATGAAAAAGAGAGACAAAATTTACTTATGCCTGTTTTTGTATCACCTTATTTGCTAAGCCTGTGTGACATTGATTCTGGTACTGCTGACGTCTATGACACACGTACTATGAAAGTATCACACTCTATCAAGACAGGTAAATTTAATAGAATAAGTAAACGGTTTACTGAAAAGAAATAAATCATTAAATTTTTTGACTTAGTTTATTCATTACAAGAAAAAGATACATTCATAAGCAGGTATAAAAATGAGAATAAATCAATAAATAAGGTTTTCAATTATAGTAACTTGATTTATGGCATGATTTACTTCTGTTATAATGAAACCTAAAAATGAAATTCTAGATTTGTACTGAAACACTGAATATTAATTTTCAGATATGGCTGACCAGAATGACCAATGGACCATGTCTTCTAGTTTTCTCAGTTCATTTAATATTGCTGATAATAGTGATGACACTAAAGTGGGATTTTTGTCTACATCTTGTTCTCTATTTTTATATGATATACGTAATACACAATCTCATCTGTGCTGTGAAAAACAAAATATTTCTCAAAATGATATCGAACAATCTCAACTTAGACTGCGATTTTCCCCCAGCAACTCATATCTAATTTCTACTTCTGGTTTTGATTCACATGTCAATATTTTTGATTATTCTGTTGGTGAAATTAAGTGTATTTTCTCTCATGATGGACATGAAAGAAATATATCTACAAACAAATCCTACATTACAGATCACATCTGGTACAAAGACTCGTTAATTTCCTCCTGCAGCAATTTAAGTGTGCATTGTTGGCAACATCACATGTAATAAAAAATATAAGTACACTTTATTGAGTTTAAAACTTCCTTCCAATTGAAAACAAATTTGTTGTCTGTCAATGAAGCAATAATTTGATCACTGATAAAAACCATTTAATAAGTCATAAACAAATTAACACTGAATATGCCTGATCATAAATCTACACAGTCTACTTTCAATATATAAAATAAAACTGTTCCATAATTAATAGTAAAATGAACTTACCAAGCTGATTTCCAAAGATTGTGTTCATTGCCATATGCAACATGTATTATCTTTAGAGGCAGTAACTATAATGTGACCAGAATAGCTGTAGCAACATGAAAATACATCATCCTTGTGACCAGTTAAAATTTGAGTACATAATCCTGATTCAGCATTCCATAATCTTGCAGTGCCATCCAGAGAAGCAGTAAGTATTTGATTACCAGCTGGACTAAAACATACCTAGAAGGGCGAAATTTATCATTAGACTTTCTTAAATGGATGAATAACCCAAATTTAAATTAATTTTAAAAAATACTGGGTTAAAGTCTGTGAAAACAAAATCTAAATGTAATTGCCAAGGTTTTGGAATACATTTCAGTAAAACAAGTGATGTGAAGGGGTAAGGTAGCTGCATTAAGAATTTGTGCGATAAAAGGGTATAAAGGTACAGAAAAATTTCTAGACTAGCAAGCTCTGAAGGAGGAAGCCTATTTCATGAAACATATTTATTCCTATTTGTGGGTTGTATACTGATGATTCAAAATTGGATTTGTTTCAAGAGGTAATGACTTACAAATCATTTTGGACTGGAAAGAATCCTTGCACAGATTCTAATTATTCTAAACAATCAAGATGAAACCAAGTGTAATAACAATGAAGGATTGGATCATTTCTCTAAAAAATTACTGGCTTAAATGCAACTGGCCGTGATATATCAGTTTGTAACTTTCTTTTTACAATAAATTTATTACTTATTTTGGAAATTATTAAAAGTTGATCAATAAATTTTATCCTCCACTCTTAACTCCCAACAGTGAAATCTTTTTAAAAAATCTCCTTTCCTTAATCTTGCTGTTTGTTCAGGAAATGGCAGGTTTTATCAGTTCAAAATTATCAGTAATTAATATTGTAGCTTACTTTTGATACTTCTTCACTGTGACCATGAAGAATACAAAGTGCATCAAAGTTGGATGTGAGGTCCCAAACAATTGCTGTAGCATCTCCACTAGCTGTGACTAATTGATGACCTTTGTAATCAAAAGCTATGTCCAGTATCTACAGAAAAATAATAAAAACAAGACTTAGGATTTTCAATATTTTGCTCAAATTAGTCATATTTAAAAAATATTGTGCGTTTCAACACCTCATCTGTATGGCCTGTGATAGTTTTAAGACATGTAAGTGTACGCGGTTCCCATATCTTGGCTGTTTGATCCATAGAGCTGCTCGCAATCAGACTGCAGTCAAAATTGTACAGGCAGTTGCTAATTTCCTCAGTGTGACCCTGAAGCAAGCCTTCTCTCCTTCACATGGGAATTTTCAGTTAGTTCAGGAAAAGATGAAAACCTGAACTTCGAGTGTGTGTTTACTTACTTAACTGTACGTGTGTCCCATATTCCAACAGTACCATCAAATGATCCAGTTATAACTTGTTGTCCATTGTTACTGAAGTGTAATGAAACTACTTCCCCAGTATGTCCTTCTAGGACAGCCACCTCTTGACCTGCAATGTATAGTATGTTTTAAATTTATCTTTCAATTTTTTATTCATAAGTTTAAGATAAAAAGGTTACAGGCCTGTAACCATATAATATAAACGAGCAGTCATATCCATTGATGCAGTTGCCACAAGATGACTTTGAGGGTTGAACTGAACTGACACTACTTCGGCGGTGTGTCCCCATAATGTATGGTAACATTCTCCAGTCTCTGATGACCAGAGCCGAGCAGTTTTGTCAAAGGATCCAGTTAATATCTTGTCACTAAAAAACAAATCATTATTAATAAATGGAGAAGGTATATTACAAAAATATTAGAAGTCCATACCAAAACGGTTGATTGAAAGAGACGGCATAGACTACATTTTTATGTCCTTGTAAAGTATGAAGTTCTTTCCCTGAATCAATGTTCCAAATTTTACAAGTTCTGTCATAGCTTCCAGTAATGCACCTACGACATGACATATTATGAGTGATAAATTACTAATTTAAAATGAACGAAGGAAACAAAAATAATTTCTACCTTTGGCCTTCTTTATCAATAGTCACGTTGGTGAGAGGAAGGAGATGGGCTTTCAATGTTCTAGTTTTGTGAAAGAAGTGCTTATTTGTTTGATACAGTTTTGCCTGAAGCTTTGTGAGGCTTTCAATAAGTTGATTGATAACATTTTTAGTAACAAGTGGTTCCTTTTCAGCAATAGTTTCAGCCAAGGTTTCAACATTAGTCCTTTATGTAGAAAACAAGATTAAAATCCTTTATGTAATAATTTTTGTGGTATTCAATAATTTTTTTAAATAGCACTCACCCAGCGGTGAGAGTTAAAAGATCAATGTGTTTGGTTTTCACTTGCCCTCTTTGAATGTATTCCAAAGCAATACCTGAAATTTTAACATTGTATAGATTGAAAAAATTAATGATGACTAAACACTCAATTGGACTCAAACCTGGAGGATAGTAACGTAGTAAAAATTTTTGCAACCTCATCTCTGATCTTGAACAATAATTTGAAATGAATTTACAGAAAAGTTATTCATTAAAAAACATTAATTTGGACACCATTCTTCTGAAAGCAATTAATAATGGAAACATTACCGCTGCGAGGTCAAAATTAATACCTAACCTACGTGCGTAAGTCCGGAGTGCGACTTCCCAGAATGTTTACTTACGGCACAGTTCCCTAGCAACCGCTGAGCACTTCTTCCATCATTGCTCCTTTCAGGAAATGAATTTGAAAGCTGTTGTACTTCTACACAAATTTCTAATTGCATAATTTTTTGTGTTGAGCAGAAGACAATAAAAACAGTTTAAATTTGCAGTTAATTTTGCTGAATGAGAATTCTTAATAAGTTCGTTCGGGGTAAGAAAATACACCATTAATGAAATGAAAAATAGTTCAAAAGGCTCAAGCTCATTTTAACTTATATAACTACTTTTGCTTCTTTACAGTTATTTTTTCATAGTTTATTTGCTGTTGAACAGACGATAAATTCATATTTTCTTCAATGAAGTGTTTCGTAACGACACGGGCCCGGTCCATTTTCAGAAATTTTACAAGAGGCTAATGATATTTCTCATCCAACGACTCAAATGAAGGTTATTGGAGATTTTGTAAAGAATCGTAGTCCATCAATGTATTACAAATGTTTTTGTCAAAAGCAATACAATATTTTTTGTAAATTCAAAATAGTATTTAGGATTGGGGCAGGTTTTGAACTTCATAAAACATCTTATCTTGTGATAGAGCTACAGTTCAAGAAAATATTCAATAACTTTTACAATAATTTAATTTCTTTTGTTTTTGGGACATAAAACAAAAGTAGTATGATGCAAATTGTGTAATGTTAACGATTATTATAGATCAAAATGTTTTCTTTTTTAATTTTCAAAAGGAAGTATTTGTTATGCTGGAAAAACAACTTAAAATTAAAAAGTTGGACAAAAATGTCTTGAGGAGGGGTGGTATCTCAAGTAAACCCGAATCGAACAGGTTTGAACCGAATTTTAAAGTAGGTTTTCAACTCAACGCTTGATCTGATTGATTAGAATCGCTCAAGGAGATCAAAGAGAAAGTCCAATGACTTAAAGAAAACTGGAATAGATTGTGAAGGTGATACTCTTTGTTAGGAACTTACTAGTTTATTATGTTTCACCGGTTTCTAGAAATAACTATCTGGTAGCATCTATTGAATTTTCTCACGAAGGGACAATGTCCTACAAAATAGCGACTGNGGGGGGGGGGGGGGGGGGGGTATCGTACTTGGAGGGCCCCGAGACACCCTGTAAATGAGTTATCAAAAATATTAACCTTAGCAGCAAGTTAGTTTAAATTAATATTGAATATACCACAATTTTATTACAACAGTAGAATAACTAGTAGCTGACCTTCTTAATTACAACCCCAAATTCGTTTACGTTATCCTTAACTCAGCTTGGAGACACGTTGGTGTGTGGTTGGAACAGGGGGCCTCATAATTTGTGAAGTACGCCACTGACAATGAGAGTAGTTGCAGCCCCTCCAGAATTATCAACATTCTATCAGTAAAAGTATTATCTTTCTTGGATACAATAATAGCAATATAAAGTGTAGAGTACGGAAAATATTTTTATTTCTGAGAATCTTTTCCATTTAATATAACGATAAATATTTCATTTCCAACTCTCCAAAACCAACGCCATAAAGATAATTCGCGAGGTGTCGAAGTTCTGAAGAAAATTCTCAACAAGAGTTTAAGCTTTTGAAAACTTCATCCCGTTAGAAATTTATAACATTGGTCGGCTTTTGATAGCTAAGAGATTTGAATCCTTTTATCGAGCTGTTTTAATTAGCCAATTAAACATGTTAATTGTTTATAAGAGTCGTTTCATAAACCAGCGCATTCATCAATCTTGTATAACCTCTTAGAACATATACAACTCAAAATTACATACAATTACATTAAAATTTAAAAAATCTATAAGATACGCCAAATCTGGGTATTACCTCACATTATTTTGATTTTAATCTGGACAATTCCACATCAAGGGGACCAGGGTTGTATATGGAATATGTTGAATTTTATTTACCTTTACAGGGTTTAGGATTCATAAGAAACGCTTCACCTATTACGCTTTAAATAAACAGAGTATATTGGCTAATGAAGTCGATATGAATAGGAAGCAACGTAACAAGGAACATTTATATAGCCCAGGCGTAAATTCTGTAATGATTCGGAAAAAAATAGAAGTAGAGATTCCTCTCTTGCATCTTGTTCACTATGCTAGAAGAAAAATATCCTGAATGTTCCCTACTTTTCCGAGTTCCCGAAAAGGGAAATTTTTTAGTTTAAAGGTTAGAATGCGATTTCCCAAAATGGTCATATCTTCAACATTTTTGGACATATCACCTCAATTTTTTATTTCTTTTTCTAAAATAAGAGCTAACAGTTGTGTTATTTAAAACATTCACCTAAACCCAGTAGTTATTCAGTAAAAATCAATTGTACGGCAAAACAAGTGTTTTCTTTTTTTTCGTATCATTTATAAACAAACTAGCGGCAAAATTAAAATTTAGCTTCGTATAAACGTTTTAGAAAATAATCTCAGCTTTCATGTTATATACTTAGATATAACATTGATTTGAGAACAAAAGCTATGACGAGGCTGGAGCGCAACGGGAATCATTTTTCTCGTCGCAGGCAGGCTCCTCGCTCCGCGCTGTGACGTACAATCGCTAGAGCGCAGTTGCTAACCTAAAACCAATAAATGCGGAATAATTTACACTTTATTTAGACTTTATATCAGTTCCTCTAATTCATATATTCAAGTTGTAATTATCCGTTTGCCTTACGAACAATGGAGATGAATATGGACATGAAAAGCACCAGAAGAACCAAACGCTTGGGATATACTTTGAGTATACAAGCTATTTACATAATAAGCTATTGCCAAATAGCAGACACTATAGTCCTATGAATTCTTCGTATTTTATTGAGCAGACGAACCCATTTCGTCGGCATGAGCAAAGTGAAACGCAGCCTAAAAAATATTAGTTGATATATATTATTAGTTGATAAAAAAACACACGAAATTAATTCTAAAAAAGATTCTGACTACTATTTGAAATAATACTCTTAGAGCTAATAGTAAATTAAATAAAAAAATAACGGGAGTGATGATAAATACACTGATGCCTATTTAGCAATCGCAAAATATAGTAGTGGAATTGAATAAGTATGGAATACTGTACAAGCGAAGAACAGTATTCCAATAACAGCCTTCCATACGCCCGAGGGTTGAGAATGCGTCTCCTCACTCTAACAATCCATTACATTGAAACGTGTTGGAACATGATCCAAATCATGTATGTGCTGATAGATTCGTAGCTAAAATCATTCAATCCATATTACAGACTCGCATTGAGACCATCACAGGAATGAACTGTACAGAAAAACTGGGCTCAATACAGGAAGCAAGTTGAAATAATAAAATAGTTTGTAGCAGCCGGAAGACTTGGAGAGTGGCAACATCCCCTGTATGTCGTAGAGAAGACGTTGCCGACTTTCCATTCATGCTACAGGTCATCACTCTCGCGCTAAATGTATCTAAATTACTTGCAAGGAAGAATATTGAAAAAGTTTACCACAGATAGATATTTCACAGTACAGAGAAGTGAAAATATTTGATCTGACATGTGAACTGACAATATCAACGATCAAAATTTGATGAGGGTTCTATAAATTCAAGGTGGTTTCAAGAGGAGAAGTGGACTCACTGACAATACCAATGCCTGTTTGTAGTGAAGTAATACGATCGCTAGAGTTCGATGAAGTGAGAGGAACAAAATGTGAGCAGCACGTTGCACTTCGGTTTATCCGTGACAAAATTTGGACAAGTTCTTGGAATGATTAGATTTCTTTTCTCCTTTTGAAACCTAAAATGATACACTCATATCCATAGCGATTGGCATTGCTTCTAGAAAATCTTTCAGCAAACAAGAGATATTTGAGACTGGGTCATCTAAAGACAACACAGATCCTATGTATTTTTTTACTACAGTATGAACTTCGCCCAAGTCACAAGAGGATACGAATTGTGCTTCCATCCCCCATCGCTATTTTCTGGATATCTTCTGCGAAAATCTAAAAAATCAGATCTTTCAAAACTTTTAAAAGAACACTGCAATTGGCCCATAGTTATGTGAACTTCATCAAGAAACACTTTAGCTGTTGTAGTATTCGATAAGTATGGCAAAATAACGACAAATTCAATGGAACAGGTTCGAAGAGGATTTTTTAGGAATTTCGAAAGTGATATCCTATCACAAAAGAACAAGCGAACATGTCTTAGAAGGAGTTTCTGTTGAATGCGAGAAACAAACAAAGACTTAAAGCAGTGGCGTAACTATCCCTTCCGGGGCCCTGGTTAATGGTCACATCGAGGACCCTCAGCTAAAAAGTTTTTGACAAGCTTTTTCTTAAGAATTTTTACAAATAAATTAATGTGCGACCCCTTTACATCACAAGTGAAGCCACTTTACTGTCAAATATATTATTAATTGTACAGTTTTAACAATGGGGACAGGACAAAAAAGTTTAAAAATTGAACAATTAAAATTTTGAAAAATGAATATCGACTAAGTTACTTGTATTTTAAATGACTTAAACTATATTATATAGTAACTGATATAAATTTTTAAAACAAATAGAAGGAAAGATTAGTTTAATTGTAGTACCTCGGGGCACCGTTGAAAATTATAAATACTGTTTGAGCAACAACTGTTCGAGAAAAGTTTTGTCTATATTGGATTAAAACTCATGTCGTCGGAATACTAGTTATGCCAAATTCATAAATGACACAACGTTCTTTTGAAACATTATTTGAAATGACACTAAAGGTCACCTCGAACAAATTTGTTAATAGAGGTAATTAAAAATCTTGAAAATTACTTTTTTTATCTTTAAAAATCCGAACTGGGAGTCCCAGGCAATTGCTCCAATCGGTGGTAGTTACGTCACTGACTTAAAGCACACTTAATCTTTGTATTTCAGAAAAATGAAATCGAATGTAAAAGCGAAAAATATTGCTGATTTACTGATAGATCTCACTGCTGTATCACTATGGGAGAAAAAGCACTCCTTTGCAATAACAAAGGATACAGATGATGCAGTTCTGTTGGTACATTATTCGAAGCGATAAAGCGAATAAACGGAGAAGTCGTTATGGAGCATGCTAATGTAAAAATTGTGGGCGCGATAGATTTACTGATATAGTTCCTTATGAAACTTAGGTACGAATGTTTCCTCTGGGATTGTTTTCATGCTCTCACTGGATGTGAGCAATTTATGAGAAAGTATAAGAGACACCATAACAGATTTTTTAGAAGCACAATTTATTCCACAAGTTATTATCGATTTAGCGACTTGCCGTCAGACATGGTAACGCCGATCCCGCAATTTGTATTGTTTTCCATTAAATATGCGTAATTAATCATGCGGTGTTACAGCTTTTTTTAGTGAGAAACCTTAATGAAAATGATTTTTAAAAACATCAAATATGAGGAATATAAATAATAATATGTGAAGGATGTCAAGTTTTACAGTGACAGTTTCTCTATAAGTTCTGAATACATTAAAAGTCTCAAATAGCTTCTTTGAATTTTTAAACAATACCTTGCGCAGGTAGAAGGAAAATTTGCTATGAGACTGATTTTGTATTTCGTGTCTAATTTCAGCTTGAATAGGGCCTCAGCCATTATAAAACTGTTGTAGTCTGGCTTACGGTAGAGGGTAGCGGCCAAGTCTTTGAATACGTACCATCAGTGGCGTAACTATCACTACTCGGTGCAAGGTACCCCATGACTTCTAAGAGACACTAGGGGAATGGGGCATTCAGAGTTTCAGACTTCTTTTATAAACTATTGAAATTCCAGGAACAAAGAAATTTTTTCCTTTGTCGCATTTTGAATATTGACATTTTAAATTACTCGTAACACCTATGTAATGGAAAGATGGAATACAGCACTGATAAGACGGTCCCGATGAACTTTGCAGTGTTGTCAAGCATTAACCCTGCAGATGTGCACGCAAGATTCGCTTGACATTCAATTATAGAACATAATGTATGTGGTCTACGAGAGTAGTACTATCCTATAATGGGTTACGAAAGCAAATCTCTTACTGTGCGACGAGATTTTAGTATGGTTCTCAACTTTTGATTTTTTCTAAATATTGCACATGAACATTATTGTTGTCACAGGTGAGTAAAATTTTTCACGTGTCATTTTTTCAACATTTCTATTAAAAAATTGCTGTTTATATTATCACATAATCTAACAAAGTTATATCGATTGAACCAGTTCATTTTCAGCCATCACAATGTACAAACTAGCGAACTTACTTCGAACGAGGTTCGGGGCGGAAGTCTTTTAGGAGGCCCCATCACAAATGTGTCTGCTTGACTACAAGTGAATGTCGATCACTCCAATGTGTTAAAAATTGAATGGAAATTTGAGGTTTGTTTTTTATAAATTCAACTAATATGCATTTTACTGTTATAAAAAGTTTTCGAACAGACTTGTGTTCAAATTTACATTTGTATACGACTCTTCTGATCTATTTAGAAGCCCTTCTCAGGTGGAGGTCCGGGATGAACCGCCTCCGCCTAGGTACGCTATGAGGGCTCCGTGAAGTTAACCGGAATGGATTTTTTATTCTCAACCGATTCGAACTATCTTGGACTTAAATGAAAGGTCTGGCTTTGCTCAAGCAATTTTATACTTTGCTCACTCTTGGCTTTTTAACAGTTAATCAATGAAAATAGTTTCTAAATGTTCGACACTTACAAATTTTTTGACACTACAAATTTTCGACAGTCGAAAATTTAGAAAATATTTTCATTGATTAACAAAGGGTCAGCAAAATATAAAATTGCCTGAGCAAAATTAAGCAATGTCAGACCTTTTATTTAAGTTCAAGATCGTACGAATCGGTTGAGAATAAAAATCCATTCTGGCTAACTTGCCGTGGCTCGCTAAGAGTACAGGCCCGACGGGGGAGGAGGGCAACCGGTGCTGTAGTCCCGTACCCGAACCCCGAAGGGAACCCGACGCGACAGGTCTTAGTTTAATTTTTGCTCAAACTTATTCGGTGTGAACATGTTTTTCTCGAGAATGACTCAAACGATTTTTATGAAATTCAAAGACTGTACAAAATCACTGTGATGTTGATAAGGTTAGGTATATTAATAAAAACCAAAACTAGTTATTTATGAACTACGACTTCATTTTCTAAACACCTCTACAGTGAAATTTAAATTATTGCTATTGGCTATGACTATGTTCCTATTTATTTGTGCCATAGTTTGGGAAAAGTATATTTTATTAATTTTAATTATATAATCTATTACTTTCATACTAGATACAAGAATAATTCATATTATTTTAAACATTTCTATTTATTTTCTTTCCTTAAAAAAACTATATCTAGAATCGCTTAAGTTACATGCTAGGCTCCTTGGTGATGTTTTGATGTTTCTCTCAAGGGCAACTTCATGTTGCTTGCTCAAAGGTGGCTTCATCCAAGGATTTGCTTACTCTCAATAATGAAGATGAAACTTAAAATTGTATACGTCTTGTTTTACATTTGTATTCTGAATTTGTTAAATTGTGATGTGCGTCTGTTTCGAAAGCGCAGTAAGTAAAATTATTTTAATTTTGCAATATATATTTTATTTTTTTCCTGAGTAAAAGAAAATTGGTACGGGGGGGGGGGAGGAGGAAATGTTGGGAAATCAGCTATTTTCTCTTTCGCAATGATTCGCTAAAATATTCACCAGTTCTTACAAAGACTTCTTATAAAATGCAATGCAATGAACTATTTACCATGGAAGTGGAGATCTGCTGAAGTAAAGATGAATCAGGGAAGAATTTTTCGCCTGAAGAAAACACACTTGTTTCGATCAAAAAAAAAAAAAAGACGGGTGAGAACGTGGAGTCAGTACTCGAACATTTGCTATCGCTTAAATTGCAGGTGTCAATCAAGGAGACGGTCCGCGCTACGCTCTTTGTGCTACACGAAGATATCGTTTCTTGTTCACAGCCTTATTTGTACATACACAGCCAACAAAATATCAGATTGACAAGTCACTTAAAGTAATTCCATGAACAGGATATGGGAAAAAATTACTCTTTATCCACGTTTTCATTTTGATACTAAGGATATACATTCGGGTTATAATTTGTGCTTTACCCAAACCACTAAGGCTTTCTCAAAACTCACAATCTAGGGGATGGGGAAAAGAAGAAAATCATACAATAATCTAGAATTTGACAGATAAAAGCGACTGAAACATTGCTCAGGCATATCTACAATAGAAAAACATGATGATGCTTCCCGTTCATATGATCAGGCAGGATCATGTGAAGGAACCTAAATACTACATTGTAAAAAGTCATTGTACCAATACAAGAATTTTTCTGTACACCCCATTATTTTTCTAAGAACTAGAAACATCACACAAAAGATCAAATTATTTCAGAATTTTTAAGAAACTAAAAAACTTTTCATTATATTCTTTTAAATGCTGAATTGTACACAGCAAGAAAGTTAAAGTTGTAAAATTCTCTTTTCTACAATGTTACAAAACTAATTACATAAATTTTGAGGCATGTCACATAACAAAGAAACATTAAGCTTTCTTTTGCTACGATTATTCTCAGGTTCCCCAAGTGTGATTAACATCCACTTATATTAATGTTTCAATATACCGGTAAGTTGTTCACAATTACATTTTAAATAGACAATTGAAACACAGCCGAGTATTGTCAAAATAAAAATGTGTTTAAGTTATCTTCAAATTTTTGATATTTTAGAGCTAGAAATTTCAAATAATGATCCCAAATAATTTGCAAAAGAAAAGAGTACATACAGAAGTGCCAGCTTAGGTCCATCTTTCAGCACTTTGTTTCACAGAAGTGAAACATTACTAGATATATTGACAAGAGATTGTTTTATTTAGATGCATTAATAAGTCAAATGTATCATTTCCCATGAGCCCTGAAATTGCAAGTCTGCATATGTTGATGATAGTTGGTCACTGTGTAGCACTAACTTCTATGTTGTGGTCAAACAAGCAAACTGGTATTTTCACAGCAACCCTTCATATCATATCACATAGTCCAATTCAAAATCAGTTACACTAAGAAAGTCAATTATCAATAGTAAATTTTACTGATACACACTTTTAATTATTTCTTTCAACTTAATGCTCACATATGTAACATTATGAATAATTTCTACATTCTAATCTAAAATTTCTTATTTAAAATCAGGACTTGACATAAAATAGATTATCCTCATAACTCTAATTATGATATTCCATAGTACAGCTATCTTGAGAATACCAAAATATTCATCAAGAAACATAATTAGTTTTATGAGAATATGACACTTCGTGAATCCTAAATAAGAAAACATTTTAAACTCCTTAAATTTTAATTTTCCAGTAATATGTTCAAAATCATACTTTAACAAAAAAAAATAAGATCAATATTTTTTTGAGAAATCAATAGGATAACTGCAGCCATAATAAAATATTTTCTTACTATTTATTCAGATATAAAAAACAATGAATAATAATGTTCTGTGCAGTAAATAATATAGAATTTGCTTGTGGACATACACATAAGAGCAAAATAATACAAAACAAAGACAAAAATCTACAATAAATCTTTTTGTAGGTAATAACTTAATTCATGCATACCCTCTTGCATCTTCCGAACGGAATAATTTTTTTCCTCAATCCAGGTCCATCTCTTTCTTTGTCCTCATCTTCTTCATCAGAATCATATTCAACTAATCTCTTTTTATTTTTCTCTACATCCACATTGCCAGAGGGCATTTTTGACTGGGTGAGATGACTAACTCTTCTAAAAATAGGGCTTTGATCTCCTATGATGCTTTGTAATCGAGGTGTATTAATGTTGATTTTCTTCATATTTTCTTTCTCTTGCACTTCTAAATCCATCTTCACACAATTAAAATTACTGTCCATACTAATTTTAGACATTGCAAATTTTTTGTCATCTGCATCTTCAGTTATTTTGTAGTTAATACTATAACACCAATCCTCTTTGGCTGACTTGAAGCAATTCTGAAGATACATAGGAACATTTCTCTCTTTATTTCTCAGACAGTTTTGTTCATATGTATGTTTTAAGCATTTGAACGTTTGCACATACTTGACATCATCCAGAACTTTTCCAAAACGTTCCATTACATATGAACACAATGACTTTATTTCTTCCATTCTAATTAATTCAAACATATCCAATATAGCAGAATCTAACATATTGTAACGTCCCTCATTTTTAAAGAAAGCTTCAACTACAGGTGCAAGAAGATCACCAGCAATTATATATCTGTTGTAAAATTCATCTTTTAGAGCAATTACTTTTTTCATAAATCTCACAGCACTTATTGACAAGAATTTTTGAGGCGATTTCATTAGTTGTAACACATGTCTCAAGAGATCTTTGTGAAGAATAACATTCCTAATGTGATATGAGTGGTGCTCAACACAGAACTCCAATAACTCAAGAATTATCACTAGTGACTTTTCTCCTGTAAAACAATTTTCTTTTGTACTTGCTAAAATAGGATCAATAATTAAGTCCAGAGCATTTTCATAAAAGTAATTTAGGAAGTCAGTTTTATCCGATTTGATGAGGGCTGATTCCATGTTATCTGGATGAAGCAAAAGTTTGAACAGGGCCAATAAATGTAAAGCGCAACCATATTCATTTTCAGTTTCATTAATAATGCCATTTACAAGCAAAATAATGAGGGGTACATTTTCTGTCAGCATATTGGTTTGTTCCAGCATATATTTACGAACTAATGATGGTGAATACTCAACAAGAGAGTGAAAAATTTCAATAACAGCTAATTTAGTGTCCTCATTATCAACTTGAAATGAAGTTTCTAATGCTGGTATAATCTTCAGGTCAATAAGCTCTTTATAAAATGAATTCCTTGCTGATGATTGTAAGTTCTGTGCAAACATAAATAATTCTTTTAGAAATAATACAATATTCTTGCGCTTCAAAATCTCAGTATTTCTTTCCTCCAGGAGTCGAAACAATTCTGAAAGAAATAATACATCATCTTGAATCATGGTTACAATGGAAACTTTATTGTGATACAAAAATGGAGATAGTAATATGCTTTCCTCCAATGCATTAATTGATGGCAAAATCACATCTTGAATATACTGAACTCTGTACGTTTGATGTATTTTATCAAGTAACTCAGGATTCAACGATGAAGACACTTCCTTATATTTGACATTCTGATTCAAAAATTCTCTGTGTTGTTTAGGGAAACATACAGACTTATCATATTCAAAACAACCAACAACATCAAATATCCTTTCTTTCTTAAATATTTCTTCAAAAATAGCTGTATTACTGAGAGTCACCACACGCTTGAAAATATCACATAGAATAGCCAATGCTTCTCGATTATTCTGGGTTTCACATATCAGAAACATATCCAATAACCTGACAATGTAATTCTCTCGAAGTAACATAGAGGATAATTTTTCTGTATGGGCTGCAGTTTTGAATTTATTCATAAACTCATAAATATCTTTCAGACGATTTAATTCGATAGGTGGTAATTCTTGAATAACTGTGATATCAACTGCAACATCTATTTGATCATCAGATTCATATATTACTAACCCTCTTGACACATTTATGCTGGAGTCTCTGTCTTGGGCACAACATATTACTCTCCAAATAGCTTCACATCCTTCCTTATCCTGAAAACTAAGTGCAAATTCTTTTTCATCTCTATCACACCACAAAATCAAAGTTTCTTGTTGCTTTTCAAATGAAACATCAGTTAATATTTTCATATCCAAAAGAAGATGTTCATCTACTTCTGAAAAGACTTTTAAGAAATACTGTTTATCATCAGAAATTGTAGAAATGATACGACCAGTCCCTTTGTCAATCCATACTTTATCAACATCAAGAGCGTACAACTTAACACGTTTTAACGTATCTGCCATGATCACAGTGATGTATCTTCATGTACAATATGACAAACACCACGAGGATATCGTGAAACTATTTGTTAAACAATAAAATAATTAGTCGACACTACGATAAATGAGAAATTGAGAAAATCATCAAATGACAATACATGAAACGTGCCTTCACGCATAATTATTCGACAATTCTTTTTTGGAAATTACTTCTGATAATATTTAATTCATTGTTCACGAGCATCATTTTCATATTAATCACTCGCAGTTCAGCTCAACTCAATGAAAGTTACATCGACAGTAAAAGAGTTGGACATTATTGCGCACAGCTGTGTATTTCTGTAGACAAATGATGTTCTATTTTAGTAAAAAGTTTTATTGGCTTAATGATCTCTCTATTACCATTATCTTTCAATCATAAATATCTTAATAGTTTCATAATTACGAATATTCTATCGTGTACAGCATATTGATATCTGTCAAATGTATGCAATGTTATACCCATTAAATTTTAACATCGTTCATTCAAGAATTCACGTTCAATCACTAACGGTACTTCGGTTAATAAAAATTTCAAGGAATTTCTTCAACATGATTCAAAGAGTATTAAAGGAACAACAAAATTTGTTTCAATTACGAAGTAAAATCTGGTAGAGGTTTTTGATCTCTTTCCCTAGGAAATACTATGAACGTTTATACATCCATACTAATATATAAATGCGTAACGCGATTATGTCTGTTTATTACTTAATCACGACTAAACCACTGAACCGATCGTGATGAAACTTGGCAAGGATATAGTTAAGATGCTCAGGATGAACATAGGCTAACTTTTATTTTTGAAGGTGAGAAAAGAAAGATTGAAAATTATTTTGTCCATAAATGGCGATGAAATCGGGGAAAAGAGGTATATTCGCTATATATATAAAAAAAAGAGGTATATACACCTAAACGGTTCGAGTTAGGTGATAACTACGAATGGCAATATTGTTCGCCTCAAAGAGTTCCACAAAAACGTCCGCGACAGCAATGCCTATCTACGAAGGTTTACATACATTATCGAAAAAACGTTATTGAAAATAGGAGTGTTAAAATACTTCAATTTAAAAATCAATTCTCATAAAATTTAATACTTTTTTGTTTTGTGCATTTAACGAAGATGAAAAACATTTTTAAATCGTAAAATTTGAGTTTTAAAAGCGTTTTAATGAAATGGTGCAGCAGCGCTGCCGCCATACTGTATGCCTCGGAAGCGAAAATTCTACCTGCGCGGTCCCCAGCGAGTGTGTTCGTTGGACTAACGAGTAAAAAGAAAATTCTGGGCAACGCCGGGTAATCAGCTAGTACATATACACATCGCTCTTTTGGATATCAAATGAAAAATTTATACTGTTGCCCTCAGAAGAAAGAGATGATCACATTACAATTAAATGCAAACGTTTGAAACTATTTATGTAACCTCCAGCAAGTGATAAATAAAAACATCAGCGAACAGCGATGGATTTCAGACACGCGCGTTGTTGCCACGCGTATCACTGGTACAGCTTTAACAGGCTTAGTTCACAGCTGATGACTGAATGCGGCATTGGCAACAAAGCGCGTGACTATAATACACCACTAGCTGATTATTCAAAATATGGTTTTATTTATCACTTGGTGGAGGCTGAGTAAATAGTTTTATACTTTTTAATTCAAATGTAATGTGATCTGAGTGCGACAGTATAAATTTTATTCCTTAATAATGTGTCTGGTCGTTTTTAGCAGTGTTTTCGAAAAAAATTGATAACTCATTATATTTTTAATGTAAGAAGCTTGAATAATAATAAATGTTGTCACAAACACAGCAGTGATCATTCGCTGAATAAGAATTACTTTTGTCACTCTTAGTTTATTTTATAAATAATAGTGAAGTCGACGTATCGGCAAAAACTGTAATAATATCACGCTTTTTGAAACACTTCAGGTTTAAAAAAATTAATATTCATTCATGAAACCAAATTTTTCACTTGTGTACATTCAAAACAAAATGACAAATCGAATGGTGGTAATTGCATTTTTCTGCGATTTTTGTAGTACTCTCCACAGCTATTAGAAGTCAGAGGTCTATAATAAAAAATTCGACAGTAGATTAAAATGATTCACCGCGTAGACCATTGTACGCGAAATTCTTCCGGTGAACTTAATCTAAAAGCAGAAAATAGGTTTTTGCTGCACCGTGCATCTTACCAATAAAAATATACATAAAAATGTCTGATTTATAGTATATTTATACTATAATGAATAATTTTCAAACAAAAATATGTATTCCTCAGACCTCTCTCGTACATATTCTAAACTATTTTTATCTAAGTTGTCTAATATATTAATACCAACATTACCAATGTCTATGCTAATGAAATAAATTATGTCTCGAACTTGTGTTTTGCTACTGCGCTAGGCAACATTAATTTAATTATTACTAACTAATAAAACACCTTTATCACTTTCTTGCATTAATCGTACGCATCTTAATTTGTCGAGGCTAGAAATGAATGTCGTTTGAAAAAATATCCATGTGAAATTTCGAGTCACGTGGTACATTCATTCCACGCTGATTGGTAATTAAACACTAAAAATACTTAAACACATGTACGAAATGAAACGATGAATCGATACAAATTCCCAATAAATACTCAACGTTATTATATTAGATATTGATACTTTATTCTTTGAATGGTATTGCTCAAGACCAACTGCATTCAAGGAGCAAATGATAGGCCACCTGCATGCAAAAGATACAATGAGTTACTAACTCATAATGATATGTATAAAAGAGAACGGATATAATTACTGTTTCACGTAAGCGTTGAAACATGAACTAAAATTTTGTGTCGTAAAGATACTTAAAAATTACACAAATAAATAAAAATATGCCCACAGTATTTCGCTGTCTTTGCAATAAACAAAAAATGCAAATACGTACCCTAGCATATCAATCATTTAACTCACATAACACATAAATGAATATACGCTATTTTAACGAAAAATACTACGCTTAAGTAAGGCAACTAATTTTTACTCTTCGGATGCGCTTTCAAGTTATTGGTATACGTGTTCCTAAAATCAATACATCTAAAACTCGAGTTTTCAAACCGGGCTACGCGACATGAAATAATAATTACCAATAAATAAAACAACATATTTTTCACTTCCTCACATTAATTGTACGCATCTTAATTCGATTGCAGTTGCTGAATATCGATAGCCTTTCGAAAAAAATATCAATTATTTTCGTCTAACATTTCGAGTCACGATTAATATTCATTCCATGCTACTAGAAAATACTATATTATTAATATTCAGAGTAAAATAACTATGCATATTCCTTTTCATTCTTATCTCAACTCTCAATTTCAATCTTATCTCAACACTACAATAAAATTCAAAGCGAGTAATATCAAATATGTCTAGGTAAAAAAAAGACACATTCCTAAGTATCTCACATATTCAAAAACCCAGCTTGGCAATGTAAATACGTTGTAGTATTTGCATCTTCTATCACAGCATGCACGCCAAGGCGCACTCATCTTGATTGATGTGTATTATTTGTTGGTTTGGTGGGACTCTTTATTGAAGCTCGCACTGTTTAACGATGTCCGCCGAGGTGTTTAACGATGCGTGGTGAGGGTGGTCAGGTGCTGGCGGCATGTAGTGATACAGGTAGGTGTCATTTACAATAATAATGAATAAAATAATTTACTTTACCGAATTTGAAAAAATAAAATGCCCTACTCAGGTGAAAAATAAGAAGGTAAAGAAAGATGAAAAGATTTTATATGAAGGTGGGAGGGGGCGGAAGTTTAAGTAAGTCTGTGGGATAGAATATTGCGTGAGAAGAGGGGTCCTCGGAAATATGGTGACGATATTTGTTGAAAAGATTGGAAGAGTTGGAGTCGGAGAAAGCGCGTTCAATGCTTTTTTTACCTGGAGAATACAGAAAGAGAGTCAGAGGTTCGAGTTTCGATATGTGTTTCAACTCATAATTTTTGGTGCCCCGTGGGGCTTTAACAGCGATACGCAACACCTGATTTTCCTGTTGAAGGCGACAGAGGTTGGTGTAGAGCATGGTTGCCCAGGATTCGCAGCCGTAGGCTGTTCGACTACGGATACAGGTTTTATAGATGTTTAATTTTATTTTGAGGGGTATTTGAGGGTTATATAGAAAGGGGCAAAGTTGAATTTTTCTTACGTTGCTTT
This sequence comes from Laupala kohalensis, assembly GCA_002313205.1. Lineage (NCBI taxonomy): Eukaryota > Metazoa > Arthropoda > Insecta > Orthoptera > Trigonidiidae > Laupala > Laupala kohalensis. The sequence goes on along the minus strand of NNCF01125862.1, from coordinate 4,404 downwards.
TGGCGTGGAGTTCTTTTACATGGTCGCTCCACGTGAGGCGGCGGTCTTTACAAAGGCCCAGGTATTTTATATTGTTTGCCCAGGGTACTTTGTGCCCGTTGACGAGAATTTCGGGAGCAATCCTCAGGCGTTTGTAGGTGCTGCGCCTGCAGCCGAATAATATTGCCTGGCATTTGGAGGCGTTGATTTGTAGTCCGTTTGCTCCAGAGGGCGAGGCGGGTGGTGGCTCGTTGAAGATGACGTAGGGAGGCCCTAAGGTGGATTTTTGTTACCGAGAAAGCAACGTCGTCCGCGTAGAAGAATTGGCTTACGTAACGGGGGTGGGGTCGGAGAGAAAGAGGGAGAAGAGAAGAGCGTTGGCGACCATACACTGCATTGTTGCACGCTTGCTAGTATCGGGCGGAGGGTGGAGGTGGTGTACTGGTATTTTATGTAGAAGGTTCTGTTGGTTAAGAAGCTGCGAAGGAGTGCGTGGAAAGGTGATGGACCAAGGTTTCTGGTTTTGAGAAGTAGGTCATGGTGGACGATGTCAAAGGCAAATGAATAATCGAAAAATATTACAGGAGTGAGTTTTGATCTGAGGAAGGGGGAAATTTCTTGGGTGAGATGAAGAGTTTGGAGGGCGGTTAATATGTGCTGGAGGAAACCAAATTGGGTGTGGGATTCGAGGTAGGTTATTAGGCGAGATTGGGTGATTTTCTCAAAGATTTTACCGAAGATGAAAAGGAGGCTTATGGGGCGGTAGTTGTTAGGTATTTTGCCAGGTTTGGGAATGAGCGTGACGGCGGCGGATTTCCATGGGAGGGGAAAGTAAAACCTAAAATGATGCAAGAATTGTAAATTAGGGTGACGAGGATGACGGCATTTCTCGGCAAGTAACGAAATTGGTTACCACATATCGTGTCGGGTCCTCCTGCTTGTGGACCTCCTGGAGGTGGTCTTCAATTGCTGGCGTACTACGTCTGTGGAGATTTCCCAGGCGACGGCGTCCGTGGAGATGAGATGCGGAGGCGCGAACGGGGCGGGGAAGGCTTAAGTGGTGGTGGGGTGAAGCGTGATTGGAGGGTGTCAGCAAATATTTCGCACTTTCGTGGGTGTCAGCAAATATTTCACGTTTATCTGTAGGTCACAGGACATTACAAATAGATATTTCACTTTTTCCGAGGATGCATAAATCATGAAAAAGTTGCTTATGGCCGCCATGTTTTTACTCTTGGGCGTTTTGAACGAGTTCCTGAATATTGTTTATACTGTACTATGGATAGAAATTAAATGTATTTCATCATTATAATAAATAAAATTATCATAAAACAATTACAATAAAAATAAATAAAACAATTTTACTTCTCAGTAATTTGACTAACGTAGAGCGCTAGTCCCACCTTGAAGTACACTGACGGAAAAAAATCCCAACTCCAAGAAAAAAATATTGTAGAGTAAAAAAATTTCGGCAATATATTTGTCTAGGTAAAATATTTAATCGATTAAAGATTCAAGATCACAGGTTAATATAAGCGCGATGACAGTCATTTCAAATGTGAAATGCTGGTACATTAATAACTAGTGTGACCGCCGGAATTTTGAATGCAAGTATGCAAACGTGCATGCATCGTGTTGGACAGGTGCCGGATGTCAGTTTGTGGGATGCAGTTCCATGCCTGTTGCACTCGGTCGGTCAATACAGGAACAGTTAATGTTGGTTGTGGATGACACGGAAGTTGTCGTTCAATGATGTCCCATACGTGCTTGATTGGAGAAAGATCTGGTGATATAGCAGGCCAAGGCAACATGACATTCTGTAGAGCACGTTGGGTTACAACAGCGGTGTGAGAGCGAGCGTTATCCTGTTGGAAAACACACCCTTGAATGCTGTTCATGAAAAGCAGCACAACAGGTTAAATCACCAGACTGACGTACAAATTTGCAGTCAGGGTACGTGGGATAACCACGAAAGTGCTCCTGCTGTCATGGGAAATTGCTCCCCAGACCATAACTCCAGGTGTAGTTCCAGTGTGTCTAGACCTCAGACAGGTTGGTTGCACGCGCTCACCTGGCCCCCTCCTAACCAACACACGGCCAGCAATGGCACCGAGGCAGAACCGGCTTTCATCAGAAAACACAACAGATCTCCACTCCGTCCTTCAATGAGATCTAGCTTGACACCACTCACGTCGCAAACGACAGTGGTTTGGAAGCAGTGGAATGCACGCTACAGGGTGTCTGGCTCTGAGCTGTCCTCCAAGTAACCGATTTGTAACAGTTCGTTGTGTCACTGTGGTGTCAACTGCAGCTCGAATTTCTGCTGCTGACGCAGTATGGTGCGTCACAGTCATACACCGAACACGGCGTTCTTCCCTCTCAGTAGTACCACGTGCCCGCCCGGAACCCGGTATTCTTGAAACAGTACCTTCCCTGGACCACTGCTGCCAATAATCATTCACAGTGGATACATTCGTGCCAAGTCTTTCTGCAATATCGAGGGAAGATAATTCACCTTCTCGAAGCTCTATTAAACGACCTTGTACAAACTCAGTGAGCTGTAGATAATGGCTTCTCCGTCTTATTAAAGGCATTCTTGACTAGTATCAACTAACTACGTCAAATCTCAACGATAAATAACGCTCACGAACTTTACAGCGCGTATTTAAAGCAAACCTGATTTGCATATTATTAGTGGCGCTACAAGTGCTACATTTATGCGCCTAGAGCGAAATTTGAATAGACATCTTTCAGATGTATAACCACGCCTACCAAATTTCATTTATCTAGCACAACTCCTTCTTGGTGTTGGGATTTTTTTTCGTATATAATAATAATAATAATAAATTTATTGTCAAAAAACAGTACAAACTGCGTATGACCACGTGGAGGACAATAAACTAATTTACTCTCCGAAAGCAAGTAAGGGACCATCCCATCAATTCCGATCAAGGGCCCTAAGGCAGAGGCAGATTAAAAAAAAATTCAGCAAAAGTTCCTAGATAAGATAAAAAGTTAGCTGCGAGTTATAATACTAATAGAATGTCAATATGTTTGTAATTTTACGCAAAAAATTACATGTACGAGTTATTATCGAACTATATTGAACATTATTGTCAATGAACATTATTGTCAAAAAAAAGCAGTTACAAACTGCGTATGACCACGTGGAGGACAATAAACTAATTTACTCTCCGGAAGCAAGCAAATTGCGTATGACCATCCCAATCCCAATCAAGGACCCTATTAAGAAGCATATTAAACCGACCATATTAAGAAGCACTTCATAAAGAGTAAATTATCAAAGAGAACGGAAACTATGTGAATTGTGAATTCAATCAGAATTAAAAGGAATTGTCTTGTTGGCTGACTTGTCTCACGAAATGGAAGCAGTGTCGTTTGGGTAATATTAATTTTGCTCTCTTTAGAAACTACTATTCAAATTTTGTCTGCATCACTTCTTTAATTCCATGAAAACACATTACACATACGAGTAAAGTTTGTCAAACTGGCTATTATATCATTAATATCATCACAAAAGCATTGTAAGGTATTTTTGTGGAAGCTAAGAATTTTGCTTTTGATCGTTATGAATGGTGATTATAATTTTCCATGCATTCATTATTTTTTATAAAGGAAGAATTGTTTCATTTATTATCAAGTATTACACTAAATATTGACAGATTTGTTGTTAGAGAGTTTCCTACCATAAACGGTTTGTTTATGTTTAAACGTACATAAATAAAATATGGAAACAGGATTCTTTATCATTATCAATTATTATATTATTTATCAATAATTAATCCTAACAACATCATGAGCATTTTCTATCGGTTTCAGTATAGAAACATGTCCGAACTCTCATTATGTTCAACCAAGAGAGCTCGTCTTTGGCTATTTTCGTCACAAACCACGAAATCCAAGGAAATGTTTTATCACAGGTCGGCAAATAAAATTGGTACAAGCTGACGTTTCGGGACATTTATTACTCCATCTTCAGAGCTTTAATGTTTGAATTGTGTAGGCAATGTTCATTGTTATGTCCTTGTACAACCGTTTATATCCTGAAGCCATGACGACTCTGATTCGTGTTCTCAGAATCTGTGATAGATTACGTTACGTTGTCTTGGCTCACGACATCAACTCTGTTCAGTGTATATTTCGTCGTTCCGTTAGTGACAAGCAGCACTATTCACCAGATGGCTGCTTTTTGTTACGTTTTAAATTGTACACATAATATGGTTGTTATGGGACGCTTTAATCTTTGGATGTCATATTAACAATACTTTGGGTTACTCGATAAGTTTTTCATACATTTGATGTATACTATTATTGTTTTTATTGTATGCTTTGTATATCATCCACACTATTGCAGCTCTGAAGATGGAGCAATAAATGTTCCGAAAAGTCAGCTAGTACCAATCG
>NNCF01125861.1:120706-148021 GCA_002313205.1 Laupala kohalensis | reverse complement strand
GGGAAGAGGTGGGGAGACGGAAGGTGGAGGTGATGCGGGGGAAACCATTTCTTCTGTTTCTTCTCGCTTGAATTAACACACATCACATCGGGTGACTTACTATTAAAAAAACGAAAACGAAATGGATATAAATCTATGAAGGAAAAGAACTATAGAGTTTTTTAAAAAACCTCTCATCTGAATAGCATGCGATTGCAGATTCTTCGTTCCCCATGTTGCGTGTAGACGTTGAAACATGCTGTTGAATGTTTCTACTCGCGTATATATACACCCGTATCGCGTACCATTTACATATAATTGACTTTTTAAATTAACTCACTTGTAATTTACTATTTTGCATTTTCATTTGTTATTATTACTTTGTAAATTCACTCAGAATTGTGATTTACTCTTGATCCTTTTGAGTTGCTCGACGACTGTGTAAATTAACCCTCACGTCGTCGGCGGCGACTACTAGTTTATTCGAAACTAATTTATTTTTCAATTTACCATAATTGCTTTGTCGATAGCTTTTGTAATTTCTTCGAAACGAAACTCATCGTCTCGTTTAGAAAAAGAAAAACAAGACGACGACGGTGGTAGTAACTAAATTTATTCGAAACGAAACAATTTTACAAAAATGAGTAAACGTTTTACATTGAGAGAACATATCATTGCGGGAAATTATTAACTAAGAGACATATTCATCTAATTAACGGAATACGAGCAATTGAGCGAATGAATCAAACAATTGAGCGAGTGCCTCAAGCAATTGAACAGCTGTGTGTTGCTTCATTGTGTTATTCAAGAGAAGGCAGATGGTCTTTCTGTAATTGCTAGCAACAAGATGAGGCGCGACTTTGTTCAGACAACAACTACTACAACGGGAACGTATGAGGTGAGTGATGATGGAGATGTCCGGGATAGAGTTGAATGTAAGTTTTTTACCCAACATTCTCTTTTTCTCTTATACATATTATTAAGAATTATAGTATNAACATTCCCTCTTATATCATCGTATGAGTTTTTGAATACATGTTATTACTACTATTTCGTTTTTACATCGTTTTGCTGATGAGAATGTTGTCGCTCCTTTACAAGAACTGGAACTTGTTGAACCTGTAAATATCCGTAAAAATTATTTATTTTATTTATTTATGTCCTGTTAGAAGTAGAAATATATATGTATAAATAACAATTTACTATATTCTTATTTCCATTTTTTTCTCTTCGTTTTCTACACGACATCGATATTGTGCAGGAGATATTTTTGCCGGAGCGTTCAGTCGACCGATTGTAGATGATTATATGACAAGTGAACTTTTTAAAAGAAAAGTGCATATAATTATAACTTATTATGTGGAATTTTCGGTTTTTGAACTCTCGAAATATCACATGTTCGATTTCTTGTATTCGGTTTTCAAACCGCACATAACCGACATGCGGTTGTTGTTTACAATCACGGATAGTTATCTTATGTCCATGTTGCGTAATATGTATGATGTGATAAAGATCTTTTTTTCCTACTACACAAGTCCACGTTTGAAGCAACGAATCGATTTGTTAGACTTCCATTCAATACAAAAGTATTGGCTTTGTTTAAGGATGAGTGTGGGGGTGATATGTTGGTAGAATTTGTAGGTGTTCGACCGAAATTGTATGCCATTCAAACACTTTCTTAACACACACCGTGCAGAGCGAACTGTATTCAACACTCGGTTGTGAGACAGTATCGTTTCGACTACTATTTAGATTGTTTATTCTATGACAAGTCGCGTATGGATACACAATATTGCATCCTCTCGAAATCACGTATGCTCTATTCGTTTGAACAGCAGAAACTCTCTCTGTCATGTTTCGATGATAAGCGATTTTGGGTGGATGGGGTAACAAGTCTACCGTGGGGTCACTATCGCATTGCGTCAGATGAAAGCGAGCTGTCGTCGTGAGCAGTCATGGAAGCCGTATTCACAACCCTCACAAACGATATTATTCACACCATGCAGCACATTCAAGATGCTGATCAAACATGAGTCAACCCGCCATCGATGCACATTTAAGTCTCTTAGCATTATTTGAGACATTGACACATCATCTCGCATGTGACACACAACACAATGTGATGCGTGAACGTCTCACCATCCAGAGTCGCGCACTCTGGTCCTTGTTCCACCCTGTTAAAAATCTACCACCTGCCTACGATGGTGATTGCTAGACGGACAAGAACAGCGCGCGCGGTCTTTTTTTCCGTCTGTAGTTAGTGTGCAACTGTCTTCTTCATTCCACCCACACCATACTCACCCCTTTCAGGCATGAGATCGTTTGGGGGTGTTTTAGGTCGTGGGTGGTTGACCACACACGACACACCTGCCCTACATACCGTACACACATCTCACATTCGATGAGGAAGTGTGGCATATGATGATCAAACATCTCGCCGACCAACTTGGATGGAGCTTACAACGCTTTGTGGAATTCATCGTGGGTGAAATTCTCAATCCGTTTAAGATTTTTTATCTAATAACACACACTTATAATGTGTTGCTCTTCTATTTTTTATTGTTTTTTTCAGCCCGTGGGTGTGATGCATGTGACATCCTCACTTCGCGGGTGGGCGCAACGCATTGTAGGGTTTATCATAAACTTTTTTGATATATATATATATTCTAGTAGTTAAAAACACCACACGACGGTGCACTGCAAAAACATTGTGGTGCTTGCAACTACCGTGACATTATAATTGCCTTATACTCCCGTGTGGCTGCACTGAGCAACCTATTTTGTAAAATTGCAGTTTTGTATATATTAATACTAAAATAATATATTTTGTAATCTCTCGTTTTTCTTTATTCCCCTTTTAATCTGGTTAGGAAACTCCTCAAACAAAAATAATCATATACGCTNATATATATATATTCTAGTAGTTAAAAACACCACACGACGGTGCACTGCAAAAACATTGTGGTGCTTGCAACTACCTCACTTTTTATGAAAAATCTATTGTAATTACATGAATCACCCTACACTCTGCTGCTTTTTAACTACGTAATTGTTCTTGACATAGCTCAATGTAACAGCATCCTGCGGATGTAGAGGATTTTCCACATTGGTAAATCGTGGTTGTTTACAGATTCTCTTCCTCCGCACATACGTGCCGAGCTTAATTATCGTATTTTGCGCTTAATCAAATTGGCGTACAGCACCTTCTATTTCTTATCCACATACGCCTTGGTGGCCACATTGTTTTCCTCTAGAGATAACTTGACTTGTTGACGAATCACCTTGTTGTTCATCATCACGTGTTCCATTTCCACTTTCACATCCTGGAGTGTGTGTTGTATTGCTTATTTCACAAACTCTTTGTTCGCCGCATCTATTGCGTTCAAGGGAACACCTACATTCTCTATTCGAAATCGATTAGCGTTAAAAGAGGATGCTGCATCCGGTTGTTGTAGACATAGTTTATTCTTCGACTCGTTTTGTTCCTCTTCCTCCTAAATCCTCTTTGTTCGAGTCCTTCCGATCGCGTTCCCACACTCTTAATATCTTGATAGTTGAGCTCTCGACTGACGAGAATCTGATCCTCCGTCAATTTTTGCATGTGTTTTACTTGCTCTTCCACAATCTTTTTTACGATTTCATCATAGTTTTTGAATAAAAATCCATAGCATCGATAAGTGTGTGGTGCAAGAGATCAACATTGAGTTTAATTTGATGACTTACAATATCCCGACTTGCAAGATCTTCACACGACTGTTTCCATTCTTCCACTTGCTCCTGTAAATCCTTTTTATTTAGCAAACTCTTGCGAAGCTATATCGAGAAAGTAGGCCTTCGGTAATTCATCGATGTGTTGCTTCACCGTCGCCTCGATATTTTCCTTTATCGTATTCTGTAGTTTGTCGAAGCGTTTCTCCACATTCTCCAACGTGTGTTCCACGAGTGTGTTCACGTAGGTTTTGTCCACCACGTTGTCGCTATCTTCACAATGTTCCCGTTCTTCGTCGAACACGTGCAATACATGTTCCTTGACTTTTGTTGCAGTGTCTTTGATCAAACGCTTGTGAAGCTCTTCCACATCTGTTTTACTCGCCAAAAGGTCTTGTTCTGCATGTCATGCTTGCGCTTTTACGGCAGGGTGCTCTTGTAGTTCACTCAGTCGCGTATCCTCATACGTTTTCACATCTGCTGGCAGTGCCGTCTTGTTGGTGTGTAGCACACTATACTGATAACACTACCGCGATGTGCTCTGCACTATTTTTTTATACCGCCCATCCCCACCCCACGCTTTGCTATTGACATCACTCGAGACTATGTGAGCTCGCCACACACGAGGCATCGACAGTATCTCGACAACTCTCCTCGACAGTAGACGTGTGTGTTCCGGTAGCTGCTGCATCCCAGTTCTTTTTTCAGTTTGCGCAACATTGCACTCCACTGCGCAACATTGCGTCATCGCTTGATATTACACCTCCGCTTGGACCAGTTTCAGCGTGGACACTGCGCAACATAAACGTAATAGGACTTGAACAATCTTGACACCGCTTGTGCCTGTTAGAACACAGTTTTGTGAGAAGTAACTCATTAAAATCAATTAAGCTAATTCATCGCGTGCAGACATGTGCCGGTTAGAGCACAGACCAGGTGGAACAGAAGGCAAGGAAAATTGGAGTGGCAACGGACTCGTCCTTGGATTCTCCACCCACCTCGCCTGTGATCTAACCGGCGCATGTATTATTCTTGTGGAGGAAACTGCTCTAAACGGCACCTTTTTGTACGCAATTAAGTAGCTAATTTGATACTAATTAATTACCTCGCCCTAAATCTGGTCTTTAACCGACACAAGTCTCTTACTGTTATTTAATTTTGTCATAGGTTAACTGTTACATGTTGTAAGAAAACAACAATTAATCTTTTTACTTCTTTGTATATTCAACACCACTTTTACACAAACATAAATCACCAACAAATACCTTATATCCATAGCCTACCACATTCTACTGACCATTACCCAGCAAGATTAAAAAAGTATCAAATAAAAAAAGCGCCTATTGTTTGTATAAATATACGTACGGATGTCAAAAAATGGTTGAATTTTTATGGGTTAATAAATCATGTATTGAATTGCTAGGTAAGATTCACGTTATTCAATAAATCCACAGTTATTCGTTGTTTTAGCATGGATAAATGACTAAAAATAAAAACTTATAAAGATACAATACTTATTTCACATTTTCTCCCGCTCTAAGTTACTTCAGTTCCCCAGCTGATGACACGCGCTCAATTGTCTGCAATCTTGCTAACATCTTATTTACTTCTTGAGCTATGCCTACCGCTGGTTTGGCATCATGACGTCCATTTAAAATTTATTTTTTCCATTTCACTAGCTTTCGCGTATACCGCCTTACTCTCCTCTGTCATTTCCCATAAGCACCTTACCGCCCCAAAGGAACTGTTTGTAAAACCATACGTCGACGTATTGAGACACAGAATTTGTATTCGTTTTCCTGGGTCATCACGCCAGAGAGTCAATTGGAACATTTTGTCGACTGGGTTTCTGTTAACCTGACTACGTTTTCTGAACATCAGCACTTGATGCAACAATATGCACTTTAAATTTTAACAATATATCCCGTATATTTCGCTGAATCTACGGACCACCCATTAAAACATCATTGATCACATATCCTAAGGACGGGGGTGCAGTCGCATCAAAAACAACTCTAAGGGGTGTTGTGGAAGAATTAGGATTTTTTACTGCGAAATAAGGGACAAAATAATGATTTTGTCCAAATATCACATTTCCTATTCTCGCGACATGTCCAAATTTTCTATATTTATTAATGAAGACACTAGAATCCTTCTTTGGACCTTCATCGATGGCAAACCGTATTATCATCATTAACAATCTCTTTTTTGCCAAATTATATGATTTTCTTAGCAATTTCGTTTCCGCACTAAACAGTAATCTTGACTGAAATCTGACTGTGTTAGCCTTGAAGTGCTACTCTGCCTGGTTCACCAATAGATTTTCATCATTTTTTAGTACCTTCCAGCTCCCAAATTGATTTTAACTGCTCGTCAAGGGTTTTATTTAAGTTAATTTCACCGGCACATGTGAAATGACAAGAAGATTCTCCGACCACCTCTGAATGTAATCATCCAGCAATGATAAAACCCAGCTTTGTACTGATAAGTGAGGGAATGGATTTGAAATCATATTTTTTGTTGAATAATTTTTGAGAAAATACATCACAATTCAAAAGCATGTCAACTAAACCGAATACGGTCTGCTAATTTGTCTTTATAAGGGAGAGAAATCAGAGGGAGTTTATTGTCCTTAATAGGCAAATTGGCAGATACTTTTGGAAGTATAACACACTTGATTTTACTAGAATACTTGTAGTTGAAGGAAGATATAGTTACCATCGTAACAACATTCGATCCAGTTTTCAGTCAGTTCGAAGATAATTTTGTCTCTTGTTTAACTCTAATCAAATGTAGTTTCTAAACTAATCTTCCAGAAATAAAAATTAACATTGAACCGGAATCAATGAGTGCTGTTACAGGAATTTTCTGACTGCAAGCATCGCTGACAAACACAATTGCCGTCGGCAAGATCTCTACCTTTACAAAATCAATAGATTATTGTATCACAGATTCAGCTGGAGGTACATTTTGATACTTTCTTCTATATGTACTAAGGAATGATGATTTCCCTTGCACGAGAGACAAGCATTAGTTGAACAAGAATAATATTTTGTAAAAGGAGATAGACAATCAAAGCAGTTCTTGTGATCCTTTACACAGTTTTTTGTCTACTTTGGAAATAATTTTTAAAAATTCTGGACATTTGTACAATCTATGAAACGATTCTGAACGTAGGAAACATTTTGATGGAAACTTACGGGTTGTAGAATTAACCATATTGTAAACCACCTGCCTCCTTTCACTAATTTCTCTTGGCCCGTTTCTCTCCTGAATGTCTATGCGGTTTACAGAGGTATCTATTGACATTTCCAAAACATTAACACGTTTTTCAAGGAATTTTATCAAGAGATTTATGTCATCAGAACCAGATGGGAATTCCGTAAACCAGACCTTTCACGTTTTCAAAACTAATTTTTCTAAAAGAATAGTTTGCAACAATATATTTTGTAATCTTTAATCAAGTTGCAATGCATTTATCTCATCAAGAAGGGAAGAAAACTCTGAGATGAACCTTTCCATGTCATGCAGACTATTAGATTTTAAAGTGGATACTTTAATCATTTCTTAACAATATTTCATTGATGTTTTATTTACATCATGGTAAGTTTCAAAAAGGTTTTGACAGCATGAGGTAAAGCTAGGATCAGATACGTCATAGTTTTCTACTACACTTAACGCATCTCCCCTTGGAGATGAAATCATATAATGCAACCTTTGCATATCCGTTGGGCTTTTTACTGAAGTGCTTCCCTTGCTTTATACGAAACAGTCTTGTTCACGAACACAATACTCGCAATAGTAATAATATAATAATATGCATCGACCTAAAGTATCAACCACTCTTTGCCGAAAAGGACCATATCATTCGGGAATCGTTCTATATAATTCCCTGACCAAGAATATAAAAGATATTATGAAATTGCATCTCTTCAAATCCGTGGTTAAAAACTACCTCTTGCACTAGTGCTTCTACACTATAAAATAATTTATTGATTTTAATAACATGTTTGCAATACGGGTTCTGTTCTATATTAAAAATGTTTACTACTAATTTAGTTACTTCAAAGGTTCGACCTAANCTACTCGCTGTACTGAGTGGGTGCAACTCCCACCATTGTGAAAAGACCGGATCGACCAGGATATGAAATTGACCAGGATCATAATTCTAGTGATGCAAAGTCCTTGAGAGAATGACAAACATAATTAGATTAAACACTATTTATTCTATCAACTAATTTGTTTCAGCTGACACCTAAATATACATCATTGTGCAAACAAAGGGTTACAATTTAATAATCAAGATCGTCCCATTGGGGCACAAAATATCGTACAAATAACCAATGAAATACAATTGAAATGTTTACGAGCGTTCAGCTAACGCCCAAAATGTATGTCGTACAAAACATTTAACGGAATACAAATGAAATCCTCAAAAGCATCCTGCTGATACCCAGTGATATATATCGTACTAGAACAAACAATGATTTTTGAATGAGCGATCAAGAGTAACCGTTAGATACATGAAAGACATACCGTACAGGACAAATAAAAGAATTACAATTTAAATTAAAGATAAGTATAAATTTTACGAGGCGCGCCTTCATGTGCACCTCGGAGTGTGCCCCTAGTCACACTGCTCCTCCGTTCGCTCGGCCACCGTCTCGCAAGATTTCAAGATGGAGGGGGCCAATCAGAATTAAGATGTCAGAATCACGCCACTGGGGTGCATCGCTGATTTTGCCGTTCTCACGCCAGGCGCCGAATTATTCGTTCTCTGCATCCGTCAGCGGAAGTGAATTATCCGTTCTCTGGATCTTCGTGGGGCCAGGCTCCACCACGAGCACACAGAGAAAAATAATCATGACTGCTTACAATAAAATAAGAAAAATAATGAAATTGACGTTGAATAAATACAAATAAATGGGTACCGTAACAAAAAGTTAAATCCGTCTTGTACTTTATCACGCCATTGCCGTAGCACTTTTTCAATAACTTATAACNTAGATTTGTATAAGAGACAGCTATTGTCGAGTAAATTCGTTTGTGTTGTCTTATGACTCATTAATTTAGTTTTATGTGTACTCTACTTTGGCACGGTTGTGTACATTAATTCTATAGCCCCATCCTGGCCCGGGTTTTTCTCCGTTTTTCCTTCGGATAGAGGCGGATTTATTATACAGGTTCTCTAGGCTTTGTCTAAGGGCGTGTTTATTGTAATAATAAATCGTGAATTTAGTGTAATTTCAATACTTATGATTTCTAAACACTATACTCAGAATAATCTATAGTTCGATAATAATACGTACACGTAAATGTTTTGCGTTAAATTACAAACATATTGACATTCTATTAGTATTATAACTCGCAGCTAACTTTTTATCTTATCTAGGAATTTTTGCTAAAACTTTTGAATCCGCCTCTGCCTTAGTGCTTTTGATCGGAATTGATGAGATGGTCCCTTGCTTGCTTCCGGAGAGTAAATTAGTTTATTGTTCTCCACGTGGTCATACGCAGTTTGTACTCCTTTTTTGACAATGAATTTTTTATCGTAAAATAATACCATAGACAAAACGAAAATATTGGGCACACTTTGTTGCAGACAGTGTAAGGGGAATACCATACCTGATAGGACGGGAAAAAATGAAAAAGGAAGAAATATGGAAGAGTATGGAGGGGTACGGAACACTTACAGCAGATTGGGTGTCGACAGGGGAAAAATTACTGGATGGGGTCCTCGAGTGCCGGGAGCAACAGTATATGTGTCATGGAGAAAATACCTTGAAAAAATGTTAGTGCAGATGAAAGAATACTAGCATCAGAAGTCCGTGTTGTTGTAAAATTACTAAAGGTTGGAAAAAGTCCAGGATTTGATAAAGAAACTCCAGACATGGTTCGGAATCTGTGTGAAAGATATATTGAGGAATTAACTATCTTCAATCAATGTAAACAATATGGGTATTTTCCAAGACCTTGAAAAATGGGGACCTGTGTTTATTTGTCAAATCAGAGAATAAAGACGCACAACAACCATCATCCTACAGGTCCATTACATTATTACCGGTGTTCGGGAAATTATTGGATAAGATACTTCCGCGAGAAGTACAAGAAATAGTCGGTGATAAATTGAGTAAGAGTCAGTTCGGTTTTATAAAATGAAGGGGGACAGAAGATGCGCTAAAACACCTACACCGAAATATTGACATGACAAAGGATAGATATCAGTTGCTCATATTCGTCAACTATAACGGAGCCTTTGACTCAGTTAATTGGAAACCAGTGTTGGAAGATCTCCGTAAGAAAGGCGTGGAAGTTAAAAACAATGGATTTGCTCTGGTACTACCTCGGGGATAGGTATGTCATGTACAAAATAGGGATGAAACGTTGTATCGAGAATTGTTGAAAGGTTGTCCACAAGGAAGTAGTATGGAGCCGCTCTTGCGGAACGTACTAATGAATGTGTTGTACTTGAACGATTACACCAGGAAAACATTCCATATACAGCATATGCCGATGACTTGGTGGTACACATAAATGGGAAAAGTGGGAAAGAACTTGAGAACAGGAGTGAGGAAACGATGACAAAATTGTTAAAATATAGTAAATAGTTTAATTTAAAAATATCGCGGAACAAAAATGTTGGAATGATGTTGAGGCTACGAAAAACAGTGACAAAACGAAATCCGATAGTGTGCGTAGGAGACTGGAGGCTGAAAATTGAAGATGAAATAAAATACCTGGAGGTGGTCATTGACAATAGATTAACATACACCAAGCATGTTAATTATCTGTGATCAAAAATAACAAATCTAATATATGGCTTATAGGGTGTAGGTATGAGCAAACAGAATATCCCAAAACAACAGCTAAACCAGTTATATAGGGAGGCATTCCAACCTATGTTAACACATGGGAGTGTCCTTTGGGGTAATATAACAAAGAAGACACATTTTGCAAGGACACTATCAAGTATTCAACGATTTAGCCTAATTAATTTGTATGGTGGATATAGGAGTATAGCAACGAAGTCAATACTTGAGCTACTTGGCCACTTACCACTTGATTTACAAATCGATGAGCATATGTAACGCTACCATATGCGTCGACACAAGAAAGTAACTATAAATGGGGAAACAATAACGCAGACAGACAAGCGGTGGTGACGAAGAATAAATGAAATAATGTGGCAAACCTGGTAAACACGGTGGGAACGAGCCACAGAATGAAGAGATTTGTAACGTTTCTCACCAGAAGTTATGTTCAAGGGGAAGAACAAGAAATGTTTCACACCAAGAAAGTCCTTTATAGAACTGAAGAGAGGCCCCGGAGATTGTAATAAGTATTGGCGTCGTATGGGATTGAGGATGGATGCAACTTGTTACTGTGGCCAAGAAGATGAGGACGTGCGACACATATTGTTCAATTGTGCATTCTACACTCCAGAAAGATTGGAATGGTACACGGAGCTAAAGAGACATGGAATACAAGTCTGGAAAGATTTCACGCGATTAATTGCAATGATACAAACCACCCTCCTGGGGGTCTTAAAATGCCTCTCGGCACTCCCGCCTTGAAATTGATTGCTACTGAAATTAACCACTTAGAGAAATAATGTATTAGATTAAACCTTTATCTACCTATCTACACTCGCTTGACCTGTGCATGTATCAGTACACTTATGAGAGGGTGGATCGGCTGGTGAGTTCAAACCCCGGATCATTGGCTGCTGCTCTCAACAACGACATGAACACCCTGACAACATCATCAGACTAAACATGATTCATTACAAAAATAATTGGAATCAGCTGAAACCAACATTCGGCAAGCATGCCATGCTAATCAACTATACTACATAATTAACAGTCAAAGCACATAATTTACATCCAAGGAATATATTGATTCAAGAGAACACCAATGATAAACATTCTGTCTACGACCCCACTACATCACGGAAGCAACAATTAACAAGAAAAAGAAAAGAATCCTGACGCCTTGTTCTTTTACCGGACCGGTAATCAATAACCTTAGAAAACAAGAGGAGTCAATACATAAGACCCAAAATGAAAGTGTCTGTTTGACACATATTTACAAATACAATAAACCCGGTTGATATTCATTACACAAGAAACAATAAGAACAGAATATGACCAATGATTGGAGAAAACTGTACAAGTACAACTAATGGAGTCATTCTGCATTAACACAAGAACAATAAGAAACGGGACATAGCCACACAACGGAGTGTCTGAGGGACACATCCTTATACATTGAATTAAGTAAAGTTGTACAAGAACAAAGAATTATTACGAGTTCTTACATAAGACGTACGGAAGGTACGTTTTGTGAAGTGCTAAGGTCTCTTAACACAGGTGATTTCTTCATTTGGTTTTTCGCTCGTTCGAGAAAGATTTTTGTTTGTTTATATTTTAACTCTCTGGAGGGGGGACCAATCCCGTTAAGCCTCTCAAGAGGGCATGGTGATGGTGAAATTGTTGTTTACTTGCATTGGCCGGTCAAGAAACACGCCACTGAGGCGTGATGCTGACAAAGCTTGGATCCCACGCTTCGAAAGGACGGGAGCGGCCTGGCCAACGAAAACGTCTCATCTTTCTGCATGCCTTGGGGCTTGGCTTCTCACACGTGCAGCCCAAGAAAAATAATCATGACTGTCGATAATTTTAGTAGCCAGTTAAGAATATAAAATTATAAAATACAAAAATGTAAAATTGATAGGTAGATGGGGAAAAATAAGTAATTGAGTCGAGGACAACAGCAACACGTGAGGCATATAATGTAACGCAAACATATGTTGAAAAGATAACAGAAATAAGTCAACTTCTTTGAGAAACCGAGAAAAGTGAAGAGAAATAAACACAAGATTACGACATGGATAGTTTGGGAGGGAAAAGTGGAATATAGTGGTTCATGAGACTTTCAGAAAGGATAACATGCACTAAAGGACTAAGGTGTTTTCGATGATGGTTTGCTAGAAGGTAAATGGTACATGCCTCCCAGAGGTCAGGAACGGGAACTAGCAGTGGGGTTGGCTCAGCCAACAACCACGGTGAGGGGAAAAGATACCGCCCCCGTTGCATAATAAGGGCAATAATGAACATGACGAACAACGAAGTTAATGAGAAAATACAAGGAGGGTGCATACAACAGGGCGGCAGCACAATAGCGAGAAATGATAAAGAATAAGGTCCATAAAGAATAAGCATGAAATGACACAGACAATGATAAAAAAAAGAAGAGGAATATATCATAAAACAATGAGTGACAAAGAGTAGTCTAAAAGAGGATACAATAGGGAGACCTGTAACCCCGGTAATTACAGAATTGTAGCGGGACGTGGGAAAATGCAAGAAAAAGAAATAAAAATGGAAAACTGGTTATCCTCACAGGCGACAGACTTCTATGACTTCGGCATACTAAAGCTTATAGATTGTTGTGACAAAGTTTAAAATTAACTATGTAGAAAAATAGTGAAAGATGTAAGGAATGAAATAAAAAAAGGTTTTTGAGAAACTCTGTGATGGTTTATTTTTTATAAGAAATCAGACCTTACTTTCGTCGGTAGTGTGGAAAGATGCCTGCCATTCAATGGGATGACCATTCTTCCCACCCAAGGGATTCACCTGGTAAATTATACTGCAATTCTGAATTCACAGATTGTGCAGGGAGGATCAACTGAAGTTCACAATACAATTCTAGCTGCTTGCAGCCCGTATTTCAAGGTAAAATATATTAATGGGTTCTTCTCATGTCTAATAATTTGTAGTTTATTTGAAGGGTTGCTTAAGAAACTTGGCTGTAAGTGATAACTTCAAGCTTCTAAATATATGCTGTTGATTGTGTTTTTAGAATAAACCTTACAGTTTATATTTGTTTTTACGATGGAGATTTTAAGTAGAGTAATTGTACTTTTAATTTATGAGATTTTGATTCCTGCAAAATTGTTGACTAGTACTAATATTTTGTGGAGACAAAAATCGCTCGTAATTGAGTAAAATTAGAATGTACTAAATTTACCGTTCTTCTCGAGTATTGTTGCCCTTGTTTGGGAATTTAAACCATATTAATCATATGTCACTGATTTGAAGAAGTATTTTCGAAGTATGTCCAATGTACTTAACGTTTCTGCACTTTCTATACTTGGTTGTCTGGTCTGTAGTGAATGTTTGCTGTGGGTGTTTATAAAACCGAGCATCAGGAAACAAAGAAAATGCAAATTCTCAACTCCTGAAATACAGGTAATAGAAGGGTAAAGTTGAGAATTTTGGCTCCAACCACCCCTACTTGTGTATAGAGACTGACACTATAACAAAGTACTATAAGTATAAAGTACTATGCTACAAGCACGATTAAAAACACCACAGAGTTGGTTAATAAGATTAAAAACATAAGCGTACAGATGAATGCGAAATTAATTTCTTTCGACGTGACAAACCTTTTCCAAAACACACCATCAGATTGTAAACCACTTGTAGATTCAATATTAGAGAAATCCAATTGCCCCAAATCTATGCAGACTGATTTATCTAAATTAATTTCGTTTTGCGTGGATTGCAACTATTTTAAATTCGACAATAAATTCTTCTCTCAAGACTTCGGCTTACCTATTGGTTCACTTTTATCTCTATATTAGTTTATGTATTTATGGACCATTTTGAAACCAACATTTTAGTTTCTAGACACCCACTCTTAAAGAACATTGTATACTGGTATCGTTATGTAGCTGACTAAATCACACTTGGTACCAGTACTCTTAGACAATTCAAACAGTTTTAATCATACATCAATTCCATACATCCAACCATTAAATTTAGTACAGAAACAGAAGATGAACAGAGAACACTTAACTTTTTGGACCTCTCTATTACGCTTGTTGACAACCACGAGTTCGACATTTTTAGAAAACCCACACACACAGATACAATCATTCATAACTCCTCACTACATAAACATGCAGCGTTCCATGCATCGACTGTTCTCCTTTCCGCTTTCCCCAGACTAAAAAACAGGAATAAGTTTGTACAATAAAACAAATTGCAATTAACAATGGTTATGATACCTGTTTGATACATTACATAATCAAGAAGAAAAAACACACAATATACAGAAAACAAACCACAACACTTTCCCCCCTTCATTAAGATACCATGACCTCTCGCATTACTATACCTCACATACGCAATCTTTCTCTAAAGTTGGCAAATGTATTAAAACAACACAGTCTCTACACTTCCTTTCATGCATCTAAGTCCCTGAAAAACATCCTCTCCCATATAAAAGACCCTACACCCCTCTCACAATTAAGTGGAGTGTACGCGCCCACATGCGGTAAGTGCAACGCGATGTACGTGGGACAAACTGGACGCAATTTTGATAAAAGACTATAGGAACACATTCACGCTTTTAAACACCTCACCGGACATTCACATTCCGCAACACATCTTACAGAAAACAATCACACGTTCCACACAGTCAATGATTTCTAAATTTTAGAAATAGAAAATAATTACTGGAAAAAATTTAAATTAGAAACATTCACAATTCACTTAATTCCAACATCTTCACACTCAATCATCAAATCCCAGATATTTCCTCCCCCTGCTAAAACTAGCCATAAAACAACTGAAGCCAATTACATGAAAAATCTATGACGTCAATGGAATTCCTGAGCCTTATATTACCCAATCCTTCAGGAGACAACGGTGCTTTTAGCCTTCGCTTGCCAAAGAACCCAGGTATGCCAGTTCTCTCATTTCCTGTTACTATTACATATTATATTGAAAATTATGAACTTGTCAAAGAAGAAGGGGGTAAATTAATTTTAGAATATTTCAATTTTTTACTTTGTTGTTTATGTTTCATTTTATATTTAAAATTATCAACTGTTTGGAGTAGAAGGGGGTAGATTGCTTTTAGAATGATTATATTTATTTTGTAATTTATATTTTTTTAAAAGTTTTTGTAGCACTGAAGATGGCTGCCATGTGGCCAGAAAGTTCTTTTGCATTAATAAATGAGGACAGAATTACAAAAAAAAATTATTAAAGTATTTTAATTTCTGTTATTCAACGAAAAGAGAATTAGTTATGTTCAACGACATAGTCCATATTAATGGTATGGTAAAACGATAACTACATGAGTCTACTTATTTTGCACATCCAAATTTCTTTCTTTTCAATTGACAAGTTAGGGGTATGGCATGACACAATTACGTAAGTACTTAACTTCTTAGGTAAAATTTAGTTTCGTTCATTTCACTAACCCTTTGCCAATAAGGGTCATATTCTGGAACTGTTCTGTTTAATCATATTCAAATCCACTGTCAGAAGCAAGGTAATGCATCCAGCATCTATAATGTTAAGGCATGTATCCCTGTCAATAAAAATAATGATAGTATTCTCCTAAAGTATTGCAGATTTTTAATTTTGGATGTCTTGGTTATCTGCAGGTCAGACTATTGACACTGGTATCATATGTACACAAAAAGTATTTCTAACTTAATTTTCTTTTGTATTATGAACTCTCTTTGTATAAAAGGTTAGACCCTTTAATCACTAAACAGGAAGAATGCTTTGTTACTTGACAAATTTTCATGCAAATCGGAAGCTGTCTTATTGGTTTCGTAGTGTATTTACTATCATATGTGCTAAAATACATTTCTGTTGCATTGGAAAATTTATTATTTAGAAGCAAAATTTATTATTTTCCTATGATTTATTATCTATCCTGTTGTTGTTTTTGTGAATGATCGTTATGGTAAACCAAATTATCACTCTAAATAGACTGTCTAGTGTTTTTTATGTTTAACATATTACTTTGTGTAATATTGTGAATTCACCATCATTGAATTCTCTCTTTTTTTCATACTACATCATTCTTATACTGCTTTATATAAATAATGGTTTGATTATATATTTATTATTTTATTGGATATTTATTGTTTTCTAGTATTCATAATAGTTGTCTTTTTATCATTAGTCTAATTCCCAGAGTTTTTTCACTGTTTAGCTTTGTGAGGACATTAACGACAGATTTCCTTTAGTGGACTTCAATAGGAATTGATGGTATTATCCTTAGCTTGCTTCTGAAGTTTCTGTTAGCTTATTGTCCTTTTCCTCCATGAGACTGTAAGTAATTTTAAATTGCATTTGTTGGCTATTTATTTGTTGAAAATACTTCTAGACAGTAGTCACATTGATATTTTCTAGATACATAAATGAATTATTACTTTTTAAAATATCTTATATCTTTTACGTAAGTGAAATCTCAATGTTTGTATTCTGTAACCAGGTTAGTTTCAACAAAACATTTTTTTTGTAATAAAGCCAAATTTTTCTAATAAAGAAAAGTATAATTTTAATTTCCACAAGTATTTGTATTTTTGTGACATTTTCTCATGGCATCCTACCCTTTCATAGGAAAATATTTCCACTTACATCCTTTTTTTTATATTTATTGTGATGCTTTTTCCTAGAAACAGTTCGCAAGTAAATTATGGTTATAACTTCTACAATACTTCTGTTTCCTATTTTTGAATGATTATGACGTACTGTTTCCACTTCTTGAAGTAAATTTATTGCAACATAACATATGTTATTGCTATAGTAATAAAATAATTTTCTTATTTCATTCCATTTGATTTCTAATTCTTCAAATAGATAATATTATTTATAAAATTACTGTGTGTGAGTTTAATCTCAAAAGAGGAAAAAAGGAATGATTACAATAAAACTCTTGTTATCAATATGTGTTGCTCTGCACAGTTTCAGATGTTTTTTTAGATGGGGTCCCTGTAAATTATTAGTTATTTTATTTAATGATAAAACATTATTAAAACTAAAACATAATAAATTTTTATGTAAGATAACAATACAAAAAATTGACAATAAAACAGACATCACCTACTCTTTGTATAAATATTTCAGTGAAATTGGTACTAATTCAATTGAACAAATTAAACAACCTTGGAATGTCCAACAAAAATGGATTGAAAGAAATGTAAAAACAATTTTCATAAATCCAACTAATTGAACTGGAGTATGTAAAATAATTTATGAAGTCAAAGATAATTCTGGTTATGTAGACAATATTAATACCAAAACACTATTGCCCCCCACACTGCAACACCTTAAAATACATAATCAATTTGTCAATTAAAGAAACAATATGGCCTAGTATTCTAAAAACTGTAGAAATTGTACCAATACATAAAGGTAGAGATTAATCTAACATTTTTAATTATGGAACAATTCTACTTATTTCCAACATTGCAAAGAGTTTTGGAAAAATTATATATGACAGTTTTTATTGATTTTTGAAAGTGAGTAATGTAATATCTTAAATGAAATATGGTTTTATTAAGGGCAGTAGTGCAACTAAAGCAATGATATAATTTATAGAAACTTTGATAATTGCAAACCACAATAGTCACTTTCCATGATCTTAGGCTTTTGATACAGTTAATCAGAAGTTTCTGTTTGAGAAACTGAAACAATATGGGATAAGGGGCAAAACTTTTGAATTAATAGTGAGCTATTTTTTGAAATAGAATATCTTTGAAATAAATTGTCCTTAAATACGAGCAAAACTGTCTACATGACTATTAGTAACTATAGTAAAGATGTATCAATAATTGTGTAAATATTGTGTTTGTAATACATAATCAGAATATAATAAGAGTGAATAGACATAAATATCTTGGAAATATTATTTTATTTTAACATGAGATTGAATAAACACACTGAACATATCATTCATCAGACAAAATATTTAATAACTGGTGGTGATATATTAATCTTGTTTTTTATAGCTTAAAGACCTGGGGTGTGGCTTATAAAGGCAATTTAGCTGAGGTTAAAATAAATTAAAACAAGTACTCTAAAGGTTATAAATAAAAATATTTGCTTAAAAATTATGTCCTATTGAATTTGGAGCAACTGTCTATGTGTGTGTCTTGTTTACCATTATAATGAATTTAAAGAAATCCATGTTGAACAAGATTGTAGGCGCCTTAAAAGAGCGCGCTCGCTCCTCACTCCTGTTGGAGTGGCAAGAGAGATGGGACACGGACACACACGGACAACCAAACCCATCAATTGGTTACGAATCTCGGACCTTGGATAAATAGGAGACACGGGGAGGTCAGCTATTATGTAACCCAAGTACTGACAGGACACTGGTGCTTCAAGGCGTACCTCTACAGATTTAAGAGAGCCGACGACCCCAAATGTGATTTCTGCGGGGAGGAAAAGGACTACGCCTACCACACGGTATTCGCTTGCAGCGCGTGGGACAGGCCGAGAATGGTGCTGAATAGCAGGTTGGGAGAGGTCATAGCTCCGGCTAACCTGGTTCAGCAAATGTTGTACTCCGTGGAGAGATGGAGTATTATCCAGGAGTATTTAATATGTATAATGAAGAAGAAGGAAAGAAGATGCAATGAGTAAACAGGAGTAGGAGCTCTGCTATCTTGCACCTAAATGAGTAAAAGCCGTGCTACCTGCCTTTCTCCCCACGAAGTTATGTCTCGCGACGGTCCCGTGGACAGAAGTTTAGGCACAAGAAGAGGGGTTTTTAGTGGGTAGACCTTCCATGGGAGTCCCACACTCCGTGCGTAAAGCATTTTTCCCCTTAAGAAAAAATAATAATAATAATAATAATAATAATAATAATAATAATAATAATAATAAAATGCGTATTAAAATATAGTGGTGTAGTATGTTGTGGTTAATAATAATAAAAGAAAAAAATTAATAATTGGTTTCAGATTTTTAAAAGTTATATAAACAGATGGAAGTGGAAAAATTATTGCTTGCAAAAATTGAAATTAGTTAACATTTCACTGAAAAAACTTTTGTTAACTGACACATATCATTCCACTTTGCTCTATTTAAGACACATTTTTTGTATTATTATTACTAAAATCACTTGTACCTGTAGCTACATGTATTCCTGTGTCTTGGATATAGGCTACTCAAGATGCAAAGACAAGTTGTCGGAAGCCGCTTTGGCAAAATAAATATTTTTCGGTAGTCAATAACTCTACCTGGCACGTGTATAGCAAGTTAGTTGTTCACATTTGCCTCAAACGTTCATGACAAGAGCAAGTCTGTGAGAAGTCAACTAGGAAGCTTGTAGGACACTTGCCACACACTACAGACCTGCTGGTGGAACTGTGCAAGTGTAACAGCCATGGTCGGCAAGCCTATGACAAGTTTCCTTCATTCTGACATGGCATGAAGTTGTAAAATCTAATAATTTCCAAAATCAGAAGGGATTACTTTAAGTACTATAATAATGCCTCATCAGATTAAACCAAAAAATAAATCAACATTGACGCTTAATAATAAAAGTCAATTAAATTGACTACATGTAAAAATAAAAGATTGAATTCCATTTATAATAAACCATATCTTTGTTTATTGCATGAGTATTTATTAGGTATCTAACCAGCAGAGATTAACAATTATTGATCATATAACAAGCTGTGGATAAATTACACAGATAAAAATATAACACAATAAACAAAGAATTCCTGCAGAACAGAAAATTAGAAAAACACATTATGATTAAATAAGTAATATGAATACATGAAAAATAGCATTATATTAGAAACATGTCCATGTGATACATTATGTGTGTTTTGAATATATGATGTGAAAGTTAAAATTCTGTATAATACGTCTCAAGAGTAATTAGTTCACAAGTCAAATCTAATAGCATTGAAGCTGCTTTGTAAAATGAAATTACTGACGACAATTTTAGACAATTTCTTTGAGTGCTTCGACTCAAAGTTTTTTAACTCACTGTTTACTACACAGGAATCTTAGTTCAAGCCTTCAGTCTGCTCATTAATTAGCTTCCTGATGAACCACACTACAAGTCTATCAACTGTAACTTGAAACATTAAAATTAGTTGATTGTCCTCCACGTGGTCATACGCAGTTTGTACTGTCTTTTGACAATAAATTTATTATTACAATTAATAAATTTATTATTACTAATTGTCTTTTGGCACACTTAGAATTTACACATTTAGTTATTTAGGAGATTTGTAATATTGAAATCTTATTAGATAGAAACTGAACATAACTACACATTTGACATTATTTGACAACTGACGTTGCGTATGAAACATTGAACTGTCATATCAAGAGCGAGAATTCGCACATGACACCTCTCGTGAGGTCAGAGGTAGAAGTGGGTTCTTCTTCCTCGTGCTACTGACTGTCAACTTGTAATCTTTATGTCTCTTGATTGGTAGAATATTGACTTATTTATTCACTTGTCACTTTTGTTATTAAAACATCATTCTAGTAGAATTCACATGTTCTAGAATTTTCTAGATAATTCATTAAATTTTTAAATAGTTAGTAAATAGTTTATTGCACTGTTATTTATTTGAGGAAGTATTAATTAAGTTGTCTAGTTCTTATACGTAGCTTCGCTACACCTTGTAAATCTGTGTTGGGGATAATAAATGGAGTTACTCCATCACTACATTATTACTTCCAATTTCTCTATTCTATCACTACCAAAAATAAATTAATAAAAAATTTATTGTCAAAAATGCAGTACAAACTGCATATGACCACGTGTAGGACAATAAACTAATTTACTCTCCGGAAGCAATCAAGGCACCATCCCATCAATTCCGATCAAGAACCCTAAGGCAGAGGCGGATTGAAAAATTTCAGCAAAATTTCCTTGATAAGATAAAAAGTTAGCTACGCATTATAAAACTAATAGAATATCAACATGTTTGTAATTTAACACAAAATTATTTTACATGTACGTATTATTATCGAACTATAGATTATCCTGAGTATAGTGTTTACGAATCATAAGAATTGAAATAACACTAAATTCACGATTTCTTGTTTCAATAAACGCTCCCCTTGACTAACTAAAACACTAATTACTTTGTACAAATGAGAAAAATTACAAATAATTAGTTTTTTCAGGGATTACTTACTTGAAATAACTGGAAATCTTAATAGTCGTATACTCACAGTCCTTGGTATTCGTAAAAGCACTAATTGTGGACAATACCCCAAACAGATTAATCGCGAATTTTCGCCTATGCTCATCTTCCTTTGTTGTGTCTCAAAAGACCGACACTGTAGGAATGGGCGAGCACCGGTTTTCGCTATGCGACGAATAGCAAGCAACCCATCCACACTATTCGCTATTTGGCGAGCGGTTTCTTGGGATTCGACGAATAACGAATGTGAGGAACCTCCTTAAGATAACTGATTTTTGCATGATTTGGAAGTTTTATAACTTGAGTTCCCAGTTCTTGCAACGATTTGAACAGGTTCTTGGGTACTACTCCCAAGTTTGACTGTATTATTGGGATTACTGTCAAATTTCCACATGTCCTTAATTTCAAAGCATAGATAAATCTACTTTGTAATTTTAATTTTGTACGATTGTTCCAGATTATTGTTGTTGGTGATGGCGATGTCTATGAGGAGTACTTCTTTCTATCTTTTTTTGTTAACTACTATACCCGGTGTATTGTGCTCCAACCTTTTGTCTATGATGGTTCTATCCCAATAATTTTCATTTTTAAGAATAGAGGATCTGCTTTGACTATTGCCCTGTACTAATGTATTTCTTCTTGTTTTGAGAAAAAATACTGACTTCAGTTGTGGAAAATTTTGTCATGTAGGTTAAGTATACTTATTAGTCCCCGACCCCATCTTTTCTTTTGAGTGTAGTTCTTTCTACAGTTGCTTTTGGGTGATGAATAATGTGTCGTGTCATGGCTGCATTGGTTATGGTTCGCATATTTTTCATTTCTGTTTGTGACAATCTCAGGGCTCCAAAATTTTATGATAACAGTGGGATGACATGAGTGTTTATGGCTTTGAATACATTTTTTTCGTGTCATTTAGATTTGAGAATCGAGATAATTTTTTTTTAATATTTCTGTTTAATTTTTTGTCCCTTCTCCCTATGTTCAGTGTTCTTCTCTCGATGCAATTCTAGATATTTGTATGTTTCATCTTCATACATTGGTTCAATTTCAGTTAGTTGCTCTCCTTCAATTCTTGCTACCATTTGTTTCCCCCTTTTTATTTTTTGTGTTCTACATCTGTCTATGCCATATTTCATTTTTATGTCGTAAGTTAAACATCATCAACAAAGTTTAACATCATCAATCTTGTGATGAATAATTAGTTCTTTAATTAATTTGTAGGCTCATTCGTATTACGCTTGATACATTTGAAGTGCGCGCGGCGATAGTCGAGTTTTATGAAGAGAGCGGAGTGTCGCGTCTGTCCGGGTCTCTGTTTCGATTGCTTCAAGCGCGTCACGAACCCCAATCAGAGACAGGAAACCCCTCCTTCCTTGCCTCTCGCGTAGCGCAGCACAACACAGCTACAAAGGTTCTCTCTCTCACTCACCCACGCTGGTGAAGAAAAGAAATTTCATTTCGCAGTAGCCAAAGTACGCGTTTTTTTTACACTGAAAGTAGGGGAAGTGTGCAAACGCTGTGTAGTGAAAGGAACGTTATTTTTTGTTTAAGACTTTTACGAGTCAACAAGAGGTATACTCGAGCTAGCACAGATTAAGAACTGAATTATGGCAAACGATGCTGCTCGTAAAAATCTCCCGATTGGGACTAAGTCTACGACGCCTCTACGACCGTGGAGGATGGCAGAAGACGTCGCGAGGTATAATGGTTGAATGTACAGCGTTGCATCCTCGGACTACGAGTCTTGAAGAACATGGTTTTGTTCGTAAAGAGACTTAGTTATGCGACCAGAAACTTTTGGTAATTATCGTAGTGAACTTTGTTAATTTAACATTCCAATGTTATGTGTAATTGGTAATTTATTTTTGTGTAAATATTTCTAAGTACGACCAATTCTCTGATTTAATTTAGAGTGGTTTTCATTTTTTTTATCAGTACAATCTACTGAGTTCTTTCATGAACAAATGTTTTGTTGATCGAATTTCATTTGGATTATACAATCTAAAATTTTTCCTTCGTTTTACTTGTTCTGTTGTAGTTATGTGTAGAGTTTAAGCCGTTAGATGTAGGGAAAAATTTTATTCTGGAATGTTCCAAGCAGAATCACGTTTAATTTAGGAATTTATTTAAGCTTTTAAATTTTATGGCAGTCAAATTGCAGCGGATGCATGTAATATAAGTGATTGAAATAGTAAAGGATTATTTCGTTAAAACTATTTTTAATCGCGCCACTTAGCGGGACGACTCTCAGATCCTGGAACAAAAAAAATTACAATTAAAAATCTACCGACTTGTGTGAGTGTGGTCATTCTGGGGATATTTATTTGCTGCCCAGTGCAAATCTTGTCATTGCTTCTAGATTATCCTCGGAGTTTCCCTGGGCGTAATAGTATCAGTGGTAATCGTAGTTTGAATAATTCGATTCACTACGGACCCTACTTATAGGGCCACGCATAAGGAGGGGTGATAAATGGGACTTTACAATATAGAGTAGAAGAGATAGCGTGAATTTTACTTTTTTTCCCATGTCTAATTTGTATACCTGTGTCAGTGGTCTTTAGTAGTATATAGAGCGGGTTTAGGGCCATGCAGAGACATTCTGAGTCTTCCTGAAATATGCCTCTGTTTATTTGGATGTACTTGGTTTCAGTTTTTCTTTCATCACTGCATAGCATGATTTTTGATTTCCACTTGTCCATTGTAGTCTTCAGAAAGTCTCCTAATATTGGATGGATTTTATACATCTTTATTATTATTATTAATTTTTCGTTATCTTTGAATCTCAGCTTATTTTTGCTGGCAAAGACAAGATACGGGCTCACGTCAAGCATTCTCATCTACTCCTGTTTTTAAAAAAATTCTTACCGCGCGAGTAACTGCATTTTGAATGAGAATGAATAGATTCTAATGTAACCCTAAATTTTCAAGGCTTTCATGAAGGGATTCTGGAGTCACACCCGTTGCAGAGAGAACGATTGATACAATGTACTCGTTGTCTAGCTTCCATATTTTTTTAAATATCATTACTGAAATCAGAATATTTAATCCTCTTA
The DNA here is from genome assembly GCA_002313205.1 of Laupala kohalensis. Classification (NCBI taxonomy): domain Eukaryota; kingdom Metazoa; phylum Arthropoda; class Insecta; order Orthoptera; family Trigonidiidae; genus Laupala; species Laupala kohalensis. The sequence continues at coordinate 123,283 of NNCF01125861.1, read as the reverse complement.
TCATTGATTGCTACCTGAATATTGTGTGTGTTTTAGGAATTGTTGCGTCAACTAGATAGTCTACACTCATCTCTTTGTGTCGAAACACAATATCATGTCTGTTATCTTTACATTTCCTGCACCTATCATCTCTTGCTTCTGGGTTTTTAATTATGTATTTCATGTAATTTTTGTTTTGTTTTGATGACTTGATCTTGTTTAGCCATCAGGAATCCTTCGCTCTCCGGGAAGAGTTCCCCATGCCAGAGCCATGCGTTTCACGCTACATTGTCGACTTATATCAGGTCAAGATCATGCAGATATCTTCCATGAAGAGCAACACTTCTAAATTCGTTGCATTTTTCTGTATTGTTTAGAATCATTTCGTTTTCTTTGGCATTTTCATCTGCCAGGTTTAGAGGTGTATACTTAAGATCTGAGGTGCATTCGCTTTTGTGTAATGTCAAGTTTTGTTCCCTTTCGTGAAAATAGTTTCTCAGCTGAGATTTGTCCATTATGAAGATTCTTTATATCAATTATCTCACTTCCGCCTCCAAGTCTAGGTAAAGTTAACTGAATATTGCTTGCTTTCTCATGATGTTTTTGAAATTTTGTCAATTTAAACCGAGTTTATCTCATGAAAAAAACAACAGAAAATACTCCACTACTCGCACAACGCGCAACAGAACTCGCAAGCACGTGTGAGAGACTAATCGCTATCAGCACTGTTGGATCCCGAGCGATTTGATACGTTGCCTCGTTCGCGCGTAAAACATCCCACATTATTGTGAAATTACCTTTTCATGATTGATAACCAATATCAATATACATTTTAATCATGGAAAGCCTACGTATCAAATAATGTTATGTAAAATATTCATGAAAGTAATGTCCAAAGTAAATATTAATAAATTTTTAAGTTACCGCGTTTTTCTCCTATTGACATATTTTCATTGTAATTTTTATTCATGTACAAACATTTTCTGTCAAGGAAACTAACATACCAATGACTGAATTAATTTAGAAATAATACTCATTTGCAATATATTCACCTTAGAGATTATTCAGCTAATATATATCGTTTTCCGTACTGCCGCGGTATTGCCTCGGATAACATTTCGTCTTGTTGAGTTGTGAGTGACAAATATAAAAACAGATCTATGAATAAAGTGTGTAAAGAAAAAAGGGTTGTCTTTTTTATTACATTTAATGTCATTTACATTACATTTAGTATGACTCTTATTTACATTAAATGTTTTCATCAACATGACTGTTGTTTACATTACAATTGGAATGTTGGTTACATTTTCAATAGTTCATGTAAACTATGAAGCAAATGTATTCTATGAATTGTGAATTATAGTGTTATTTACTTTTAAGTACGGTTGAAATAAATACATTTGTACACCTATATGTTCTGTTTTTTCGTGTGCTTTTCAAATTAAGCATTTGACTTCGGAATTGTCTTCTACGCCGTATTCTAAATGGTAGTGGGCGTCTAGAGAATCTCGGGAAACTGTGGAAATACGACACCGATGACAGCTTGGCAGGGCCGGGGCTCAGGCGAGTGACACAGCAGCTCCGAGAAGCTTCCCCCCTGCTTGACGATGAAGCAGACTACACGATCGTTTTCCATATCCTGTCACAGAATGATTTGTTTTAAATTATTTTCGACAAAAAAAAACCTTATAGTCCCTTTTGCATCAATTTACAAGTAAAATATCGAAAAACTCAGACACGACTCAATTATTTCTTGAAATACAGGGAAAAGTTTTAAAAAATCACATTTCATCCCAAACCATCTTCTTAAAATCGGAATTTCGAAAAACTCTTACTATCATATTTTTTTATTCTAGACCCCTCATTTTCTACAAGGCACAACAAAAATCATAGAATAAAATAATTAACACCATAAAATTTGTCATGTTGTTGTGCATATACTTAGAGAGAAAATAGTTATAAGAATGAATAATACTTTTAAAATAGCAGAAATGTTTCAAAAAACGCGAAATTTTTACAGCTTTTCCCGATACGTCTACTTTACTAATTTTTATACAGTAAACTAAAAGTGTAAAAAATAATTCTTGTTCAGCGAATGTTAACAATTATGTTTGTGACAACATTTAAAAATTTCAAGCTTCTACATGCAAAATATAACGAGTTATTAACATTTTTTCGAAAACATTGCTAAGAACGACCAGGCATAAACAAACGACCATTTTTATGGAAAAAAAAATATTCTGTCGCCTTGAGGAAAATGTCGTGATCACATGATCAATGAAATGAAACGTTTAAAACTTAGTATGTAACCACAAATAACTGATAAACAGAATTGTGTTTTCATTTGGCGACCAGCGAGGCCTCAGCGGGGAAGTACTGTCAGGTCGTGCTGATGTCGCACGCAAGCAGTCGCAAACACTTCATGTCATAGATAACTTTTTCGTATATATTTCATAATTTTGTTATTTGATAATCACTTTTGTCGTATTTCGAACAAGATAATGTTAGAATATTATATTCGGTTCTCAAAAATATTAAAAATAATTTTTATAATTAACTATTGAGGAATCCGGGACTGACAGGTTCTTTCGTTAGGAG
>NNCF01125861.1:103212-120601 GCA_002313205.1 Laupala kohalensis | reverse complement strand
AGTAGCTGTGGTTATTTTTATGACTTCTTAAGGTGTTGCTTGCAGCTTACTTTACTTAAAACCTTCCTACTGACTGATTCTAGAAGTCTCTACATCCTTTACTCTTTGAGATAAACTTACAAAATAATACTTTGACTATTTTCTTAAATCTTCTGCACTACAATATAATTTTAATTCATGTTTGCATTTTTATTCAGTTGAAAACAGTGTTCTAAAGAAGGTTGAGAAAAGGGGGAATTTCTCTCCTGACAATTTTGTCTCAATTTGTACATTTTATATTTATTTACAACAAGGAAAACATAATTACACCTCTCGTGATTGTCAAAAGTTATTCTCAAGAAATCAAATAAAATTATGAAATATTTACGAAAAAGTTATCTATGAAGAAGTGTTTTCGAAAAAAAAAAACTCATTATATTTTGCAAGTAGAAGATTGAAATTAATCAATGTGATCACAAACACAACACTGATCATTGGCTGAATAAGAATTATGTTTGTCGCTCTTATCTTATTTTATAAAAAATAATAAATTCAGCGTATTGGGAAAAACTGCAAAAATATCACACTTTTTGAAACATTAATGGCTTTTAAAAATTAATATTCATTCATAAAACCAAATTTTTCACTTGTGTATATGCAAAACAAAATTACAAATCCAGTGGTTCAGTTTTTCTGCGATTTTTGTTGTACTCTCCACAGCTATTAGTAGTCAGGGGTCTATATGTCCAATCCTTTTTAAGCAACTTGAGAGACATTGAAATTCTGGTACACGAATATCCATTCGATTTGCTATGCCTCACAGAACATTGGTTTTCTACTAACAACATCAATGCAACTGCTATTTCTAATTATCATTCAGCACGTTATTACTGTCGGCAAAAATTTAAATGAAAAATCCCCACGGAGGTACGTGTATCTACGTTTGTTATCATACTCTATCTTCTCCACTGCCAGGCTACGAGAACTTCTGCGTAGATAGTGTGACTGAATTTTCTGCAGTTAATCTGACCGACACCAGTATTATAGTTTTGTGTATTTATAGACCTCCTCAATCAGATCTTGACATATTTGTTCGGAACTTCGAAATTGTTTGAAAACATATTACACATAAATCTACTACTTCTATCGTTATATGTGGTGATTTCAACTTCGATTTTCTGAGTACATCTGACTCTGCACATTCACCAATTAATCAATTCAAGAATCTTATCTACTCCTTCAACCTTATTACTACGATAAGCGACCACTCTCGCCTCTCCGGTTCATCTCAAACATCGCTAGATCAAATTATCGTCAACAATGGAATCTCTTGTCTTTCTGAAGTGTTTATCGCCGGATACAGCGATCACCTTGCTCAACTATTGACTATTAATAATAAACTAAAACCACTTAAAATCCTATACAAGAGTTTATATAAAGTTTACAAGAGAGTTAAATGACACAAATCAATCCATATTTATAAATTATTTGCGTGAAGAAACATTGAAAGATGTTTACAATTGCCAAAACACCGACGAGAAATTCAATGTATTTATCTCCATATTCCTAAAACATTACATCTCTAGCTTTCCTATAAAACGCAAGTTAATTAACACAAAGAAATACAATAGATGGATCACCCAAGGGATAAGAATTTCTTTAAAAAACAAACGCCGTTTATATTATCTTTCAAAACTCTATAACCAATCACAAGAAATCCATGATTATTTTCGTAAATATAAGACTATTCTTCGAAAAGTAGTCTATGCAGCTAAAGTTATGGAAAACGACAGACAGGTACTATGAGTGGATTTAATTTAGCGTGGGACGAAGATTTAACAGTAAACGCGGGTGTATCATCTATGCCTGTTGAAAATTTGTTTTTTAATGAGTTGATGACACATGACAACATCGTATAAAGGCCGTGATACCTGTGGAATTTGCGGAAAGGAAGCACATGAACCCGGCGTCTCGAGGCCTGCAAAGTGCAGTAATTACACCCGGTGTGGAGCAGGGAGTGTGTCTGGAAGAAAAGAAAGTGCAGGAGATTAAAACTACGGAGAAGGTCCCGTACGGTGAAGCAAGGTAGCAATACAGGGCTTTACATTTTGAATTTTCTACCAGTTACTCCACCGATGCCAAGACTCCAAAGATTATGAAGACTGTATCCGTACAAGCCGATTTCACTGACGTGTCTATGACAGCGTCGTGCACATGCCAGTGCAAATGCGGAAAGAAAAATATAGATGCTTTTTTAAAACTATTTTTAAAACTCCAGGCTCGTATTTCGTAAGTTAAAAAAATGAAGCAATATATGTGAGTAAAACAGAGGTATATATACATAATCCAAGAACATAATTTTTGCAAATACATGATAGACGTCGTATAGGAAGATTCAATATTTGTTTTTTTAAATTTTAATTTAGAGGAAGATTATAAAACCTTGGAAGATAGAGAGGAGACTAATGCCAAATAAAAAAAGCTAATTGCAATAAGTTATTCATTTGTAATAAAAATGCAAGAAAAAGTATTAACAATTAACACAATTATTACACTGTCAAAGTAAAGCTGGATGAACTAAACCTTTATTTTTTACTAAAAAAGGAATGTTCGTTTATACGAAAATTTGAATTTATACTAATGGTTATAAAACAAACTATATTCACCCCAACTTTCAAATATAATTGTTGTTCATGAACCTTTTTTACTATTAAAACCATGTGAGAAGAAATAATAAAAAAGATGCATAGCAAAAAGCAGAAAAAATGACAGATTTTCAACAAAAATTCTGCAAACAATTGTCTGTGTTATCCTTGAACCATTTAAAAATAATTAATCTGACTATTGAGAAAGGTATCTTCCCTGACCACTTAAGAAAGGCAGAAGTCACTCCAATCCATAAAGGTAAAAATGACTCATTGCAGACCCATCATTCTATTTTCAAATTCAACAAAAGGTTTCGAGAAAGTTATACACTCCAGGTTGATTAACTACCTGAAAAATATAATTTACTGTTCTTTAATCACAAGACACAAATTGGATAAATTCTACTACAATATTGGATAAATTCTACTACAATAAGCATCCATGATATAATCTAATGAAATAAATAATTAAAATCTTATGACCTTTATGGACTTTGAATAATATTTATATTTTCTGTGAAGAGCTCACTACTTTTTGACTTGGATTTACATTGTTATTATGTGATCAAGTAATAACTAATTATAACTATACACATAACAAGAGGACAAATGAACATGCTACTGATATAAATATTAACACAAAATATGTTTACAAACAAGCTGAAAAACAAACACATTGTATTGTATAAATTAGATAGTTTTTCAGTGTCTGTGTGTAAATTCAAACTCGAGTGTGTACATTTTATAAATATTATTTCTCATATAAAACATTTGTAATAGTTAACTTCTTTGTCCAAAATTATTGTATTTTCCTAATCTTTCAAGTGATTATTGTTAATGCAATGTGAGGTAACCACTTTGTTCAACAGATTTTAAATTTTGTTTGTGCTCCTGGGTACTAGTTTTTATCCCTCTCTTTGTTTGACCTACATAGCTAGCATTACAATCTTTACATTTTATTTTGTATTCTATATTGATGGTATACATGTAATTTTTCTTACCTTTACCCTTTAACAAAGTAGTTCTGTTATTTTTAAATGTTGAAATCGGTTTCATATTTTCATGGTAATATATGACTTGAAGGAGTTATAAATTTGTTGTAAGGAAACATAGCATAAATCATTATATAGTGGAGGTTGCATAAGCTGTAGCCTGTTTTGAAGGTATAGTACAATCATTTTTTATATTTTGTGAACAAATTCTATGGGATAGTAATTAGCTTAAAGTATGTTTCACAAATTTAGTTTATAATTGTTTTTGATTTCTTATGTGAATTTTATTGAAGTTTAGTAACTATTAAATGTATTTAATTCATTTTGTATTTTATTATCTCGCTATATACAAATTATATCGTCTTCATATCTAGCATATAGTACTGGTGTAAAATTTAGTCTCTCAAGACTAATTTTTCCTAAATCGTAATACAAATCCTGACATAATAGGGCTTGTAGGACATCCCCTGGGACATCTCTAAACCTGATGACAATTTTTTTGATTAAATGTAAAATATAAAGACTGCAATAATATTTGAATACCTATTTCCATCTCAGATTCTAGAATTTCACAATGATTTTGAATACTTGTCCAACATGACATATTTCCTATGATATATAACTCATTAGGAAGACCAGTGAACAATGATACAACATCTAATGAAATTAATATCATAGTACTATTTAGAGTAGTGATTATATATTTATCGATGAAATGTAAATTATTAATCACAGAATAACTGGGCTCTTTTTATTCATTCTTTATTATATTTAAGATAAATTAAGAAAATCTTTTTAATGGATNTATTATATTTAAGATAAATTAAGAAAATCTTTTTAATGGATTATTCTAGGAAGATATTATTATCCTATATGGGATCTTAGTTTTGTGGTTTTTTGGTAAACCATAAGCCAAAGAAGTAATATGAGAGGTGGTGTATAATCTAATATATATTTCTGTATCTATGTAATTATTTAATTTCCATTGTGTAAGTAAGGATTGTAACTTTCCTAATATACAATGAATTGGATTTCTATTAATAGATTCACATGTAGTGGTGTCTTGTAACACAAATTCAATTTTTGCGATATATTCAATATTATAAACTAAAACTATCAGATTTCCTTTATCTCCTGGAATTAAAAAGATATTATTCTCCTCTTCATACGTTTTCATAAAAATTTTATTGAACAACAATTCTTTCAAAATACCAGGTTTGTGCCTGTCATTTCTGCTTTTTTGGCTCCAATATTATAAAACTGATTAATGACTTTCGAAATCTATTATTTTTTTCTACAGATCGCATTTTAAGGTGTAACTTAACATTTTATAAATTTGAACATATCTTTAAACTTTAAATGTTTGCCGGTTATATTGAAGGTGCTTTTAAGGAATACAATTTGATGACTTCTTCAGGAACACTGAGATGTGTGTTATTGTAAAACCATTTTCCACTAATTTGTTTTACTTCTTCCAAAACCTGAAATCTAGAAATCAATTCTTTACTAAAATTACTTTAATTAAATAAAAGTAAGCCCATGGTAGCTATTATTCTCTATCTGGTGATGGTTTTTGTTACTGTAGATCCTACATTTCTGTTACAAAATGAATTAAAATTTGCATCAGGTGACGAATGGAAATGTTGCTAGAAAGCTGTTTAAATACAAGAACAAAGGAAGTAAAAATTAAAAGAGTCTGTAATGAAGAGGAAATGATCAAATGTGGTGTGCCATAGGCAGAATACTTGGCCCATTACTTTTTACAATATATGTCAATGATATGCTGCGAAATCAAAAATTTGTAAAAGTCGCCCATGCTGAATGAGGAAGTCTTGCATACAATTTTGATAAATTTAAAGATTATTTGTTGGAATTAAACCATTTTTTGATGTTTAATATTCCTAATTTTTACCAGAACAAAAGAAGACACTGTACAGTAAACTCATATCAGTATACAGTATAGAGGAATAATCATATTTCACTTCTTAGATTTTACTCGTTTAGTTTCTTGTTAAGTTATTAGTTTTATCGTCATGTCACTTCATGTGAGTACTAAATTTATGATGATTTATTACTCTGTGATGAGTGAATCGCAAAGTAAGTACCAGAACCTGTTATGGTTCTAGCATTGTATTGTTGTTGTTGTTTTTGGTCTCACTTTTTTGGTATCATTTGCCCTAATACAGGAACCACGCAGTTTCTCCAGACTGCAAAGTACTTATAGGTTTGAGGTACTTTGCATCTGGTGGTATGATTCTGCCAGTTGCTGATTTTTGTGGTGTGAGTGAGTCTGTGGCTGGAAGAGTGATTTGGGAGGTAAGATTAATCCACATATTTGAAGTTACTGTTTTGATGTGCGTGTTATAACCCCTTTTCTCTAGGTGTGTTGTTCCCTCGCAAGGAAACTCGAAGACTTTATACAAATGCCACAATCTACGGAGGAGAGGCTCTTGGTAACTGCCAATTTTCCTAGAGTCGTTGGTGCCATAGATTGCACCCACATTAAGATCCAGTCACCAGGTAAAATTAATGTGGAATTCCAAATGTTTTGTGTTTTGATAAATTATTCTCAATGGAATTAGGTTTTAAACATTACCAACATCCAGCTTTCTGTCATTGAATATGTGTCATGCATTTTCTTATTGTAGGAGGCAACAACGCCGAACTGTTCAGGAACAGAAAATATTACTTTTCTTGGAATGTTCAAGTTGTGTGTGATGCTGAGCTGCATATCGTGAACATTGTTTGCAGATGGCCTGGTTCCAGCCATGATTCGATGATATTCTCCTGTCGTGAAGATATTGCTAAGTTACTGATAAGTATTGCAAGAGTTGTTGGCCAAGATGTGTGGCTTGAGTAAACGAGTGAAGACATACGAGGTAATGTAAACCATTTGTATAATCTGGGTCAGGGGGAGACAGAGTGCTGAGCTGGGTCGGGAGGCGGCGACGTCACGGTCAATAGTCATATTTAAGAGAGGGATCCCAAGACTCGACCTCAGACACGCTACCAAGAGACGTCAGAAGACACTGACTTACGAGGGTCGCGCCGAGCACCGAAGGAAGGACGCCGACCTGAGGCAGCTGAACGCTCTTCGAAGTCTGACCGAACCTGGAAGACTGACCGCCGCCGCTTCACCGCCGGACCATGTTCGCTCGACCGGCTCAGCTCTCTCGCTCTCTGACCAGCCATGCCACCTTCAACACCGAGTGTGAGTAAAACAGCATAAACCCAAACTGCATTTGATTGACTCAGGGCCAGGAATCCCGACCACCCTCCAATCTACCCCTCCCCCATGTGATGATCCCCGCGCAGGCTTTGATACTCGGCCAGCCGTTAGAGGCTGTGCGGAGGCTCACCACACTCCAATAGCAATCTGCACAACAGATTTGCTGGAGGAGAATATCCTGGGATGTGGCTTTTAGGAGACAGTGGGTATGCCGTTCAGCCATACCTGCTCACCCCATTGCAGCATGCCACCACTAGAGCTGAAGTAAGTTTTTATCTGTTGGTTGCCCTATGTACCTGTCACAATTTTAAAATGGGGTGTAATGTGTTTGCAATCAAGTAAATTACTTCGACTGTAATTATGTTGTCATATTCATGAAATTAGATATTTTATTAATACTTCATGAATTAGTCCTTAAGGGATTTTGAATATTAAATGTTGGACAAAATTCTTCCGTACGAGTGATGGGAAGGTTGAAAAGTTTAATAGAAGACAAAACTCTACCTTACATCAGTGTAAGGTAGTATGAGTGAGCAGGTGACTGATTTTTAATGTCATGATTTTTTAACATGAAGTAATAAACAATTATCTATGAACTCTGCTTGCTATTTTTAAACCTTGTGGGGCTAATATTGAAGTAAAACTCTTGAATTGGAATGGGACTTAATACATGAAGCCTCAGAAGGAACAGTTTTGAAGTTCACATGTACATTCCAGCACAATCACATTCTTCACAAATGAATATAGAAAAAAACATGAAATTTGCTTTACCTTTCCAGACAATTAAAACTATTCAATAAAAACTGTATCAAAACTAAATAACTTGGTTACAAACTAGAAACCATTTTTCAAGTAGGTTATTTCTATTTAAATGGTATATTTTATTATTTACATTTTTAATGCTCAACGATTCATGAATTAGTTACAATAATTATTTTTATCTTAAGCAGAATAGATAACAATATTTAAAATTTCATGAATTGTTATCAGCAGCACCTGGTACACTACCTGAAGTGCAAGACATACCATCATGATAATAAATTTTTACTCTGTTCAGACTGTATACCAAAAATCTCATGTCTGCACCTGAAATACGGTGGAAAGGTGTTTTGGTGTATGGAAGAGGAGGTTTTTGTGTTCTGGGAAGGGGGATGAATGTGTCTCTTCAGAAGAGTCAGGTAATTGTTTATGCCACTGCAATATTGCAGTGAATGCAAATGAACAAGAACCACCTCATGAGCACGTTCTTGAGGATTTGGGAGCCATTCCATGTCCACCACCTTGTTACCAAGCAAATGCTGGTGTAAGGAGAAGGGTGGTGAATGAACACTTTGCTGTATTATAATAATGTTATACACATTTTTTGTATTGTATTTATTGTACACATATTTTGGCAATAAATTTAATTTCATTCTTAATTATTTTCATGTCCAAATTAAAAATTTGTGCTTTTTGCTATTCTTTTTCCCTAAATTAGAATTAACATGCATGATGGATAGAAAAGATATTTCAAGCTAGTGCTCGAATTTTTTTACTATTAGTGTTAGACTAATGAGACATCAACGCTGTCTATATTTAAAAGAAAGTATTTTATCTCGTCAATCTAGGTATTTTGTTCTCAAGATGAATATAATAAAAATTTCATTTCTCTGGACATACTTCTGACAAAAACTTGGAATATTAAAATGGGTCATGAAATAATTTCCTTCTGGGTTTTCCTTTATTACAGGAATTGAGATTTTAAAAGAATAATTGAATATAGTAATTTCAAATTTCCATAGTTTGTAGTTTACACAAGTTACCAATGTTAAGAAGAAAATGTTAGTTTACCTGAAAAATATGAGGCAAGAACTTGAGAAATTTATACTTAATGTTGAAAAAATGTTCATGAATGCTGTGAAGAATTGAAAAATGTATGTGTATCAAAAGAAAATAAGACAAATTTGCTTGAGCTTGTATAATGAAAGTATTGATTTTAATATAGTATTAATGTTGTAAATTAAAAAATTTACCTCTCTCCAGTAGAGTATCCTCTCTTTCTAATGATGAATGCTATTCCCTAATATGTTGGTCAACTGGCAGAACATTCTGGATTAGATTTAAAGAACACATACATGCATTGAAACACACTACTTTCTCACATTTTGCAACTCATCTCATCAACTCCCCACTCTTTCAAAGATGCCAAATTTTTAGAAATAGACAACTTGAGGCACTCCATATCAACAAAATTCTGAAGAACCCTAACATTGACATCCTAATGAAAATTTGGAATCTAAACAACCGACAGATATCCTTCACCTCACCTTAGAGTACACCACACCCTCTGAAAGTTAAGACTTTCCTGGTTCCCGTCCTTCTGATCCCTCCCAGACTACACCATATATTTAAAAGCGTTGACCAGTTTACTCAGAGCACTGATTTACCACAAGAATACTTATTCATGTAAGTTCAATTACTTTCTACAGACACATACATTTTTCTTCCAATTTTCAAATAGATTCATCTAATATTTTCACAACTTAAATTGTCTTCACTTTTCTGTATTTTATTATTAGTGTATGTCACAATGATTTCCATAGAACTCTATCTTATTATGTAGCACAGAAGGCACTACATAAGCACACTGAAGGTTAAAAAAGCTTTCTGCAATAAATAGTTCAGAAAGAGACACTGTGTATTAATATCAGGGTTGATAATGAAACCAGAAAAGAATACAATTTTACCAGAAATGATTGAATAAAAGATATTTAGCGAATGAAATACAAATGTGCATTACAACTAGCTCCGACTGAATGCTGAAAATTCAGGGATAAGAAGTTTGATTCTGATATAAATAATACGTTGATAATAATACACAGTTGAAAACAAATTTACCTTATTCAAGAATTTTGTACCAGTACAATAAAGGATAAAATTATGATGAAAAGAGAAAAAAGAACAAGTTACCAATATTGATGGAATATCAATTTATACCGTGCTCTATCCCACGTGATTTAAAATAAGTGCCGTAATCCAGAAATTGTCGCTTTTGTCAAAAAATAAAAAACATTCGTCGCCTGTTGTCAAAAAATCAGGAAGAATAATACCCAAAAACGTAGCCTTTTTCATCAAAAAGATCGAGAAAACTGATACTGTGCCGAAAAACCAAGAAGAAACCGTTAGAAGGGTCAAAAGTCTAAGTATACCAAAAATCAGAAAACACTTTCGCAATCAAGTATTCCAATAACTACCTCGATACAACACTCGGGAAATATTTGTATCTGTGCGTANCATTTGCGGAAACTCTCGTACGATTTTGCACTCGCTCACGTGTGACCAACATCCGGTAAGATATCTCGTTTTCGTAGAGATCGCTTGTTCGGTACTGCCAAATAACGTTGGACAAGTGCTAGCTAACATGTGTCGTTTATCCCTCGCTTGCTGCCATGTAACAGTGTACATCAGTTAGGCTAGAACGGTCTTACGATCGTCCGTGTCAGCTATCCCGTCAGTCAGACGGGTGTTAACTCTGCCTTTTAACAATGGGCCTGAGTATGCTAGCGTGTACCAACAACTGAAATTTTTTTTGATATTTTTGTTTAACAAGAGATTTATTTTCGTGTAGTGCAGCAACATTTATATACATATTTTATGTCACTCCAGAACGTCTGGCGGTACAATATTTGTTTTTATAGAAATAAAAAAATTAATTAATGAGTACTTATTCTGTATAATTAATGTTATTCTGTCTAAATGGCTGTGCCAAATACTGGAGCAGCCTGAACAACGATCAGCTGATCTAGACAAGATGGCGGCCACTCCACGATAAACCGAAGTCAGTCTGCAAGAAGAATTGAATCGTAAACTGATTGCAATTGTGAGTAGGTAGCCAAAGATCTTGATTACGATTCATGTATCTCGTGACATGACGTATATATGAAGACTTCATTTGTTTTTCATTGCATAAAGGGTTTAATTTTTGCAGATTGATTTGAAAAATGCCATCCATCCGTTGGAATGAACATTCTGCTTACCTTACGGATTCTGTGTCTGAATTATATAGGAATTCAGATTTTACTGATTGTGTTTTGGATGTGGAGGGAGGGTCAATACAAGTTCACAAGACCATACTAGCTGCGTGCAGCCCATATTTCAAGGTAATCGTCGTTGATGAGATCTTATGCTTACGTTTTGTTTGTTTGGTTATGTAAGTATCCTGCCCATGACTTCTTCAAGATGTAGGTATTTGTAAAAGTAAAGTTCGTTTAATTTGGTTTATTAGAAATTGGAACATTTTTCATTGAGCTTACTGATAATAAGTATACCTCAATATAGATATATTTAGTATACTATAAATGATACAGATGAGTAAAAGCTTTGTTTATTGAAACTGCACAAATGTGAGTGAAACATAATGTATGCTCTACGTTAAAGATCTTTGATTGAAATTACCCTTTACCCTTTTGTGAGGTAAAGCATTATGGACTGATAAATGTTAAAAATAAACACATCCATGAGAGAAATAACACTCCATCAGTGCTGGTGCATTTGTACAAAGCATTAGTATATGTATCGTTTTTTTTAGTGCCACACTTATCATGTAAGAGTGTAATTATAACCTCTTCAAGACTACTGATACGTAGTCATGTGTTTAGGATGTTGATAAAGAAGAGAAAAAATTCTTACAAATTAAGAAATAACTAAAATTTTATGATTAAACAAACAAATGATACATTTCCTTTGGTATATAAAACTTATTTTAACATAAGATGGATGAACTAAACCTTTATCTTGTTCCAAAACAAGAGGTACATTTGTTTATAAGAAAATTAGAATTTATACTAATGGTTATAAAACAAATTATATTTACCCTTACGTTCAAATATAATTGTTGTTCGTGAACCTTTTTTACTATTAAAACCACTTGAGAAGAAATAATAAAAAGGATGCATAACAAAAAGCAGAAAAAATGACAGATTTTCAACAAAAATTCTGCAAACAATTGTCTGTGATATCCTTGAACTATTTAAAAATAATTAATCTGACTGTTGAGAAAGGTATCTTCCCTGACCACTTAAGAAAGGCAGAAGTCACTCCAATCCATAAAGGTAAAAATGACTCATTGCAGACCCATCATTCTATTTTCAAATTCAACAAAAGATTTTGAGAAAGTTATACACTCCTGGTTGATTAACTACCTGAAAAATATAATTTACTGTTCTTTAATCACAAGACACAAATTGGATAAATTCTACTACAATATTGGATAAATTCTACTACAATAAGCATCCATGATATAATCTAATGAAATAAATAATTAAAATCTTATGACCTTTATGGACTTTGAATAATATTTATATTTTCTGTGAAGAGCTCACTACTTTTTGACTTGGATTTACATTGTTATTATGTGATCAAGTAATAACTAATTATAACTATAAACATAACAAGAGGACAAATGAACATGCTACTGATATAAATATTAACACAAAATATGTTTACAAAAAGCTGAAAAACAAACATATTGTATTGTATAAATTAGATAGTTTTTCAGTGTCTATGTGTAAATTAAAACCGAGTGTATACATTTTATAAATATTATTTCTGATATACAACATTTGTAATAGTTAACTTCTTTGTCCAAAATTATTGTATTTTCCTAATCCTTGAAGTGATTATTGTTAATGCAATGTGAGGTAACCACTTTGTTCAACAGATTTTTATTTTTGTTTGTGCTCCTGGATACTGGTTTTTATCCCTCTCTTTGTTTGACCTACGTAGCTAGTATAACAAAGTAGTTCTGTTAATTTTAAATGTTGAAATCGGTTTCATATTTTCATAGTAATATATGATTTGAAGGAGTTATCAATTTGTTGTAAGGAAACATAGCATAAATCATTATATAGTGGAGGTTGCATTAACTGTTGCCTGTTTTGAAGGTATAGTACAATCATATTTTGTATTTTATAAACAATTTTGATGGGGTAGTAATTAGCTTAAAGTATGTTACACAAATTTAGTTTATAATTGTTTTTGATTTCTAATGTGAATTTTATTTAACAGTTTTAACTATTACAAAGTGAATTTTATTCATGTTCATTGGTCTGATATGAAACAATTAAGAAGTTACCATAATGTTTTCATAAGAACATTTCACAAATCATACTTGAATTGAATTACTATGTAGACCTTTTTCTGTAGATAATGTTATTAGTATCACAATGTTTCAGTAATATATTGTTGCCATCATCAGGTGAACATTTGTTTGGCAGCAATATACTGCTGTAACATGATTCTAATAATAAATAATTGTCTACAAAAAAGGTTGATATAATAATTCAATTTAATCATAATTGTAGATGTAAATAATATCAAATCATATATAATATTGAAGAAATCTGTATAGATACCCCCAAGTTTCAACTTCCTTCATCTAATAGTTTTAATGATACTGCTGTTTTAGGGTTTCAAAAGTCATTACTTGTCCTGATTTCAAATGTCATAATGATACATATTTTAGAGGTTAATTACTGTAAAGCAACTGGTCACAAAAATCTAAATTTTTGTTAATTTTCTTATAAACTAATAAGACAATTATGTATAAGAAAGGACTGTCTAATCCTGAGACATCAAAGATCCAATTATGTCTCTTTTTCACATAGATTGACCCACTAACATCTGCAGTATTTTTGTTATTTCACCAGAGTTGTAGTTTTACATAATTTCTATTATTCAAACTAAATGTAATTAATGTATTTATTAAAACAATGAAATAGTTATCAAATATGAGAATTGTCTGAAATTGAATATTTCAGAATTTTAAGTCATTTAGGTTAAAGAAATCCTGTACCAGATAATCTTTCAACATGTGTATATTTATGATGTACTGTTGATACTTTTTGTTATAATAATTTGCTACTTATTTTGTTTTCCATGTGAACAGAAACTGTTGAAGAATCACCATGCAATCACAACCATTCCCATAAAAGATGTCAAATTCAAAGACTTAAAACTCATTTTGGATTTTATCTATTATGGAGAAATAGATGTTCATATCCGAGATGTGGCTTCTTTAATAAAAACTGCTGAATTAATGGAGATGACCCCACTAAAACTTAGTGCTACTCATTGTGTAAGTTTGTCTCAAAAGCTACTGATTCGTGTTAATTTATAATATTCTCCTTTCTTGTATGTCATTTCTATTTTTAGTTTGGGGAGGACTTCTACCGCAATGACACAAGTATAAGGAGTCTGAATGACGGGTGCTCTGTGTCTTGTACAAATGTGATAAGAAATGATACAAAGAATTNATGATTCCACTATCCTTTACATGACAGAAGAGAGATTAAATTCTAAGAGTCAAAATATTCATTTGCGGTCAGTGGGTAATTCTACAACAAAACATTTGAATGATTTATCAGAGAAATTGAATAAAGATCAACCAAAGGGCAGCATTCCCAATACCTGTGATAGTTTCAAGGAAATTACAAAACAAGATGAAGAAAATGTTAATGATGAATTAATTCCTTTAACTTTTGTTGCTGTTCCTCCAGTTTTGGAGATAAATGAACCAATTGAGGGACTTCAAGACAACAGGTGTTGTTTTGATTCAGTTTTAAAGGATCCTCTTGGGGAATATTCTGGTATCTTAGATGTTGCAAAGGATAGAAATATTAAAGAGGAAAGCACTTTCCAAAGTGAACTGCAAGTGAAGAACGAACCCAAAGAGGAGAATGATGTTCCTGAATTGATGACAGAAGTTGTTCTCATAGCTGACAAATTGACACGTTCATGTCATGAGTTGGCAAGTACAGAAAGTAATCCATTTGTATCCTGTGATCAGGAGAGTGTTGTAGAGAGCAATCAAGATGTTGTATTTAGTAATACATTGTGTTCTGAGGGCTGTGCTACTGAAGAAATGCACGACATGGAAATAAATTTTGAATCTATCTGTGGAATTTCTAGAGCTGATGTGAAAGAGGAAAAAATATTTGAAACTGGCCAATGCTTAAATCATTGTGTGGGTGATGATACAGGAACACTTCCATTGGAACCTGAAAGTAAGTTGTTAAAAAGTGGTGCTCAGCATTTTTCAACTATTGATTACCGACAAGATGTGAATAAAGATGAACATGATGCAAGCACAAGTAAAATTAGCTCCCCTTTTCACTTGGAAATTGGAAACAAAACCCCAGGTGAGATAATTTCAATGCTTATTTATTATTTTGATTGGGATAACTGTGTTTCAATAGATTTTTAAGTCTTTCTGAACTAAGAGGAGGAAATTGCTTTTGATTCCTAAGGGGGTGTGGTAATAAGCCTGGAACAAAATTTTATTTTTAACTTCTAGTTGTGCAGAGATGTTGCCTTTCTAAGTAAAGATTAAAACAAATTTTTAGTTTAGTTGAAAAAGATCTTGAGATGGATTTGTCGAAATGTGTCTTGAATGGAGAAAATAGCAAAAGTTTTGGTAAAGAAAACTTTTTTTTCTATTTTTACTTAAGTTTTTATTCTCTGACTGAAAAGTGTAGTCTAATCCAATGAGATGGACTTTTAAAGTCTCTATTTTAATGTGTAAATAGGTTTATTTGTGTTCAGACGGAAAGAAATAAAATATAACTTATAATTGTCATGAATATGACTTGTTAAAAAAGGGGTTGTTGTTTCTTTGACTTGCCAAGATGATATACCTGATATTATTATTCCAATTGCCAGAAGAGGTCAAACAAAGTGTTCTATTGAGAATTGAAATTAATCAGTATTTTAGTTCCCAAAGTAAAATATTGACAGGCATGTGATCTTATTCCTAATATTTCTAATACAGATTTTAAGGTTTTTATGATTTGACTGATGTGCCTCTGTTTGTAATTCTTCAAATTCATCTAAAGAAGTTTCTAAACATGTCAGGGTAACCTTAGATGATTTATACCCTTTGGGTATTAGAAACATGAAGAAGATCTCATAAGTCATATCTTTTCTGACATTTTTTTATTTCTTGTTTTTTTATATTACCTTACAATATTTCAGAACTTAAATTAACCATTTAACCCATTAAAAATTGATTCTGAAATTGTACAAACTTAGTTGACTGGCCTTAAAATATGGATAGAAGATGAGAAAAAATACGTTGAAGATGGTAAAAAAATCTTATTTATAAAACCTAATTTTTCTTGCGGCACTCTGTCATCCTATTTAAGACAGCCATTTGAAAGAGAAAGTAGAAATTTTATGACTGCAACATACAACCTTAAGCTCCTAGAAAGAAACAATGAATACATAATGTTGATCAAAACACTAGAGAAGAACTAGGATGTAGTAGGGTACTGAAATGTTTGTTGGAGTATTTAAGATGAGATATTGAAAAGCATTAAATTAGTATAATAATAATAATAATAATAATAATAATAATAATAATAATATATTCCATTGCTCCACTAGGAGCACAGGTTGTATACAAAGCTCTTTCATTTCTTCCTATCTTTGGCAACAGCTTGTAAGTCTTTCCAGCTGCAACCTTCAGACTCTTGCACTACAGATCTCCTCCATGTATTCCGGGGTCTCCCTCTTCTTCGATGATCTTGAGGATTCCGTTGTAAGGCTAACTTGCAAGGTTCTTCATCGTTCTTTCATAAAGTGTGGCCTATCCAACCAAATTTTCTTCTCTTAATTTCAATATTGATGTTTTCTTGCTCTGTCATTTTCCAGAGCTGTTCATTGGAAATTTTTCTTGGCCACCATATTTTCATTATACAACGAAAGCATCTATTTACAAGGAATTGCAGTTTCCTCATTAACTTCTGTTTTAGCAGCCAAGTCTCACAACCATATAGCAGCGCTGACTTTACATAAACGTTAAACATTCTTATTTTTGTTTTCTTATTTAGGAAATTTGATTGCCAGATCTTCCTGAGTCTGCTATATGCTCTTCTGGCCTTCTTAATTCTCTCTTCTACTTCCTTTTGTGTTCCCCCATCTTCTGATACATTACTGCCAAGGTATGTAAAGTTTTGTACCTTTTTGATTATTGCACCATCTTGTGCCATTTGTTGTTGAGACCTAGCATGTATTTGAATCTCTACTGTCTTTTTCATGTGTTAATTTTTAATCCCACTTTCAGGGATTCATTTTTCAGTGTATTGGATTTATCTTGCATGTGATCGAACCTATGAGATAGCAGACATATATCTGCATATTCCAGGTCTTCCAATGAACCTGTAAGAGTCCACTGAATGCCTGTTTTTCTGCCCTTCATGGTTGTTTTAGTAAATTTATCCAATACAATAAGGAACAATATGGGAAATAAAGGACATCCTTGCCTTACCCCAGAATTGGTTTCAAAAGGAGAAGACAGTTGACCATGATGTAGCACTCTGCAGTTGAACTGATTGTAGCTCTCTTGGATCAAATTAATGAGTTTAACAGGGACTCCTCTCTCCTTCAGGGCTTTCCAGATCCATCTCCTGTCCAGTGAATCGAATGCTTTTTCATAGTCGATGAAGAGTAAATATAGAGGTGACTGAAATTCTATGGA
Organism: Laupala kohalensis; assembly: GCA_002313205.1. Taxonomy (NCBI): domain Eukaryota; kingdom Metazoa; phylum Arthropoda; class Insecta; order Orthoptera; family Trigonidiidae; genus Laupala; species Laupala kohalensis. Next base: position 103,243 of record NNCF01125861.1, on the reverse strand, counting down.
TTGTTCAATAATAAGACGTAAAGTGTAGATT
>NNCF01125861.1:35361-53430 GCA_002313205.1 Laupala kohalensis | reverse complement strand
AGAATTGAGAAATCCCCTTGAAGAATACGCACATGATTTTGACACGAGTAATAAAGTAAATTTTAAGCGGGAACAGGAATTTCTATCTGAATCACAAATCAAGATGGAGAAAAGAGAAGTGATTTCTGATGATGAACCAATGAAAGGCCACTCAGGTTCAAACAATGTCCCTTTCATTCAGGAAATGCAGCAATCCTTTAATGAGTCGTCAACAAATTTTGCAGATAATATATTGACAGACATTGAACCAATGGAAAGCGTACATGTCATTTCTGTTTTCAATGATGACTGTAATGTTGAAGGAACAGAAGACTTGAAAGTAAAATTTGAATCAATCTGTGAAATTTCTGAATTTAATTTGAAAGAAGAAAAATCATTTGATACTGATCTTGATATTGGAAATACTGAAGATATTGAACCACTGTCATTGAAGCTGAAGCGTGAGGCAGTAAATTGTGGANTTGAAGCTGAAGTGTGAGGCAGTAAATTGTGGAGAAGAGGAATCACCTCTTATTGGTTATCAACATGATATGAACCAAGGATTAGATAGTGCGTGCAGCGGTAAATTTAAAATGAAGGAGGCGAGAGTTGTATTACATAGAATCAACCCCCTTGATGCAAAGGATAAGGACAGTAAAATTTCAGGTGAGGCATTTTTAATTTATATTTTTTCGAATTGTTTTCTTCTCTCAATTAAGAAATACATGATAGAAACCATAATTACCAATCTTCTTTCAATATTTAACAGTGACTGAACAGGTACACTGTAAGGAATTTTTAAGTTTTGGGTTAAGCTGTCTGTCAAATCGTTCAATGTGATTATTATAATACTATGATAATTTTACCCAACTTTTCTTTTATTAGAAATAATCACTCTCTTACCCCATGTAGTGCAATGATTAGAGGGAAGAAATGACATTATGGGATATAAATAGTGGCATCAGACTATTGTCACATTTACGTGACGGTGGAATTTGAAGTGAAGACCAACGTAGCCAAGTCATCTGTCTCAAATATGGTTACCCGTTATGAAGTGAAAAGTTGATGAATCAGATATTTTTCATTATATAGAAATGTTGAGAATATCAAGCTTAATGCTATTAAATTACTCATTTTAACTTCTAAAAGCCATGTGATCATACATTCCAGAGTCAGCTACTTTCCAGGAAATAATTTCATTTTTGTAGTCGTCTTCCTTCTTTACTCTTTATTTCATACTTTAATATGCTTTTTTAGAACCTTTTGTGATGTTGTGCAGCTATTTTCCCATAGAAAAATAGCTGCACATTGACAATGAGGTTTGAAGGACTAATGTTAAGATAAATTAGAGTATGAGGAAGGTAGATGAGATGAATTAACACAGGTTCCGATCAAACAATTTAATATGACTTGCAATGTTAAAGTGGAAAATAATAATGAAGATACACTGTGAGGAGATGATCCGTGAATGGCGGGGTAGCCATGCGTCGAATGGCTCGCCTGATGACGCTTAGTAAGTAAGCCGACCGGTGACTATTGGCGGCGACTGAGCCCTCTGTCGTGGGTCGCCTGGATGATGTGATGAGCGTAAGAGCAATTGCTAGCAAGTAAGATGAGTTGCGGACTGACGCTTGCCCAGCCAGATTGAATAGTGGCTGACTGCCGGAGAGCATGCCTGCTGGCGAGGCGAGTGAGTGCTCCGGTGAAGCGGGTGAGTGCTGCGGTCCGACTGGTGGAGAGCAAATGATAATTGCAAGGCTGTTGATGAGTGCGAGTGCCGCCTCAAGTCGAGTGCGGACTACTGACTGACTGCAGACGAATGTGGAGCCGACATGGTGTGGCTCGCTTGATGAGAGTCGTGCTGCTAGCGCGATGGATGCGCCCATCGACAGCAGCCGGATGTCGTGACGCCTGGCTTATCGTATCGATCCAAGCGTGACTTCTGGCGGAAGCGACGCCTCGTGGTACACAACTAAAAAAAAACATAAAAGGGCCCATTTATTTTTCTAAGTCCCACGCTCTGACCAGTTTTGGAACTGTTAGGTTTGCAATGTCTCCCTCTTGCTTTCCCTTCGGCAGGGGAAGTTTCGTTCGACCAATCGTAGGTCTACTTGAAACGGCTCCTATATTTGGAAGACTAATAGTACCGCTGGGATATCGTAACGAGATAAAATGTTTCATTACACCTCTATTAAAGAAATATTTTTTATTTTTTTATTATACACATTTTGGACTTCTATAACAAAAGTATTCTGTATATTCTTGACTTCAATATACTTTACCATTCTCTATATTTAAACGACATCTCGAGATTCATTGTCTCAAAAGGTCTTCATAGGCAATGTAAAAGATATTAGAGTTTCTGTAAAAAACGTTTGCGTGATACTGTGATAAAATATAGTTTTTAACAGAATTTGAATATAATTGCAAGATATTGTATGGAATTGGTATAATTCGAACCACAAATTACTTATAAATATTCCTATCATTTCTTATATTTATACAGTGAAGTAAAGAAATCAAATCTCATTGCCTACAAATGATGTGTATTGTCTAAATTAATTTCACATAATTTGCGATTCTCTGAAGTTTTTCATCTATGTGAAAAGGAATTAAATAAATATAGAAAACATTTGTCTCAAATATGAACTATTAACACAAAAGTTTAATTCTCGAGATAAATAATATAAAACTACTTAAGGAACAGATAAATTACTTCTAGTGACATATTTATCCACGATATAACAATTTGGTAGTAATCATGCAACCTAAAAAAATAATCAGAGATGAATAATATGAAAACCTCGTTTCATTTCTTACAATATATATTGATTGCCAAAAAATGTGGCGTTGCATCAGGATTACTTTAGAAGCAAGTTACTTCATTATTCTGTTAAAATATCATAACTAAGAAATTTTTAATACTTTACTATGTAATAGACTTTTAAAAACATTTTTACTTGAATACTATTCATAGTCAATAAGATTCATAGGATTGGAAACTAAGTATCTGACTGGGACTTAATTAATTTGTCTTCCTCCCTAGTCCTGTCTTAAATGATTACTACGAAAGAAGACCATCTGCAGTGACCACATTTAGATGAAAATTTATTTTATTGACTTTAAGAAGAACTTCAGTTTGTAGAATATAGTGTTGAAAATTTTCCCTCTACTAAAATATTGTCTACTATCTTGATTCAATTTATTATCTTATTTGGTGAGAGCTCTTACGAGCTAATATTGGTCATCCCTTTTTGTAAACCATTGCTAGTGATGCCACACTGCAGCATTGTGTCGGAATATGATGGCTATTCAGTCTAAGGAGCTCTTGTTAAATATAAGAATAAAGGAAAACAAGATGCCAAACAAAAATTTTATTTTTATAATTCCTTCCTTGATACATTATCACAAGAAGCACAAACTCTTCGTGTATGATTTACAACCATTTACAATATCTTGTACAACAATTTCAACCTGATTTGGAATTTTGTGTCATGGGAAAATCCCTGTAATTTTGTGACATGATTAATTTAATTCTTTATTTATCCAGAAAATTTTATGAAGTAAAGTCCCATGGAAGTAAATTAGCTACCTCTATATCTGGTACTTGTTTATTAAAACTTATTTACTTAAATGAAAAAGAATGCATTATCTAACAGTTACAGTAGTTAATAAATGTTGTAACAAATTAGTAACAATATGGTGTATTATTGTTTATACTCATGTTATCACTCAAAAATTCTATCGCAAAAGGATTGTACGTAATTCCTTCAGGCCCAAGCTGTGTTCTTAAAATTATAAAATTTGATTGAGTCCTAGTAAATTTTTTTAATTTTATTTTCGTAGGTACATTATTATGTCGAACGAAACTTCCCTTGCCGAAGTGAAAGCAAGAAGAGATATTCATTGCAAACCTAACAGATCCAAAGCTGGTCAGAGCATGGGACTTAGAAAAATAAATGGGCCCTTTTATGTTATCAGTAGTGTACCAGAATAATCAATCAGTGGCGTGGTTGGTCACAGACGTATTAATAGTACAGAGTTCATAGATGTTCACCTTTGTAATGACAAAATAAAAGAATGTCTGAACAGATGTAGTGAATTAACAGTTTGTATTAAAGAGCTAATCCTTTTTAAGTGACAAAAAAAATTTGTTTGCTTAACTTCCAAGAAAAATTTCAGATTTTGTTTATTTCTTGCAGAATGATATTTAAATAATTAGAATTAAATATAAAAATAAAGTAGTGGTAAAGATGGGTGCCAATTTGGTGATGCCTTATACCATATTTTATTTGTTTAGGTAATTATGTAACCACAAGTATCAGAAGATTGGTTGGCATAACCAATTAAAATAGTCATAAAAATGTTGAATTGGACATTCAAGATAGTTAATACTAGTTGAAGGTATTACTAATTTTTCCCTTTTAATTACCTATGTTATCCTCACTCACCCAGGGACCCTTAGCCATGTTGGGATTCTGCCTGTACTAGCGAATAATCTCTTCTGCTTAATTTTTACAAGTCAGAACTAGGCAGTTCTGTGGTTTTCATAGAATCGCTTATTAGATACAGTAGTATACAAATATTTAAAACAACTATGTTGAATTAATGTTGTATCAGGTATATGAACATTAACAAATGAACAAAGTTTAATGAACTTTGTTAAAATAGTGTGTGTGTTCTTGCAATTATTTTATCTTGGTTTCTTTTGGGATTTCACATTTTTACATCTTTATCAAAATAAGAACTGTATAAACAAATCTAGAAATCCTTGACATTTATTGGAATTATTCACTGGTACTTTGAAGTATTAAAACTATAAATATCATACATCACTGGATCAACTATCAGATTTTTAATTATAGACTTCTAATAGCTGTGGAGAGTACAACAAAACTCGCAGAAAAATACAGTAACCACCATTAGATTTGTAATTTTGTTGTGCTTAAATAGAAGGAAAAAAATTGGTTTTATGAATGAATAATAATTTTCTAAAACCTGAAATGTTTGAAAAAGCGTGAGATTTTTGCATGTTTTGCCGATACGTCGAATAAATTTATTTTTATTAAATAAACTAAGAATGACAAAGAATTCTTATTTAAGTGAATGATCAGTGTTTTGTTTGTGACGACATTTATTAATTTCAATCCTCTACATGCAAATTATATTGAGTATAATGATTCTCACAAACAGTGCTAAAAACAACTAAACACATTATTGAGAAATAAAATTTATACTATAGCACTCAGAAGAATGCCCTGATCACATTGTAGTTGAATGCAACTTACATCAATATTCAAAGTACTTGAGATCCCTTCAGCTTCTTGTGATTGTTAAAGGTGTTTATTTATAGATGATTTTAGTGTGTGGCCGTGAAATGATATGTACTTCTGCATTCATGAAACTGAAGAGATTCATTAATAGAAATATGAATGAACTCTTGCATGAATAAATGGAACGAATGCATGAATGCATCTAAAAAGCATAGAATTATCAGCAAATAGTAATTACTGACTATGTTTTATCACTTTATGTATATCATTTTTATAAAGTAAAAAGGATTTGTTCCATATGTCCAACTCCAGATAAAAGTGAAGATTCATCAGATAAAACATCCGTTTTAAAATTTTTGTTTCTACCTTTCAAAAATAATTAAAAATAGACTTGATATATCAGCACGTACAGAACCAACAGGATTACTTGAATTTACACTTTTAGTGATGTAGTTGATAGTTTATTCTATTAGTCTCTGTAGAGTTACCAATAATAAAGCCTTGTTGTTATGGTGTAATAAATTTATAAATAAAATGTTTAACCTTGTAGTAGACCAATTTGTCAAACATTCTTACAAAATTATCACATTTAACAAATTTGAGGATTGTTATTTAAATCAGTATTTCTCCTGTCTTAGAATGTAAAATAATATTGGGAGTAAGTAACTTTTAAATATAAGGAAAAATAGCCTTCCAGATAGAGTAATTAAAATGACGTGACAGCCATTCTGACATAAAGGAGAAGACTGCCATTCTACATAAAAGACACACATTCCCTGATAAACGATAAACACATCTCCTATTTTGTTTGCCATCCTACATAAAAAACTTTTGTGCTTTTCTGGTCTCTTTTTTTTCTTCTTTAGTATAACTCCATTTAGCTTTATTTCTCCATTTTTGTCAATATGTGCCTCTACTTTAATTTTTGCACATATAGATCAACTGGAATTATTCCTGTTGACAGACTCAATGCATTCCGTGTTATAGCAGCCAGATATCTTTTGTAAACAATGTGTCTCAATAGCCCATAACTTTTCCTCAAAAGAGATTTTCGAAGACAATTTAATTTTGAAGCATATGAAGAAAGTTCACTTGCTGGCAATGAACTATCATACCAGACTATGTCTTCCATTGAAGGCGAAACAGTGTTTTTTTCTTTACATTTGTATGTGGTAATCAATTTTTTTCCCTTCTGAATTGTGAAATAGCTTGATTCAACGGGCATTAGTTCATTTTATAAAAAATAATAAAGTCAACATATGGGCAAAAACCGCAAAGATAGCATGCTTTTTGAAACAAATGAGATTTTAAAAAATTAAAATTAATTCATTAACCCTAATTTTTCACCTGTGTATATGCAAAACAAATGACAAATCCAATGGAATAACTGTATTTTCCTGCAATTTTTTTACTCTACACAGCTATTAGAAATCAGGGGTCTATAATTAAAACTCGGATAGTAAAATAAGGTATTGGATAAAGGATGGTAAAATCATGTTAGGCTATTTGAAAACTTGATAAGAAATGTGAACACTGTGCACTTGTACCAAGTACTCTAAATGCTAAGTCAAGTAACTTGCAAAAAGACAAGCAGACTGGCACGTATATATTTTTATTTTTGTTTCTTTCAAATTTCAATAAAAATATCATTATGAATAATAGTAGTAGTATTTTTAAATATTATATTTCAAACAAGATTTTTTTAAATGTTTTATCATAATAATATTAAAATAATTGACAATGTTAATAATTTTGACTCTTGTCTTCACAGAATTTTACCTAAGTGTCCTTTAAATTGTTCTTAAAGTATTGATTTTAATTTTGTTTTTAAAGTATTAAATATGGGAAGTAACTTAAAAAACATTTGTTTTTATTCTTCGTTTTTTCTTAAAAATGTATTATTATGAATATTAGTTTTTCATAAAATTTTAAAATGAAATTTAACATATTGATGCATGATACCTGTGCTGAGTGATGCAATGTATAGCAGTATCCCCACATTTTTGTTTCTCTCAGCGTAGTATAATATTGAAGATTTTTCTTTCCTTAAACTTCTTATATTTCTGTATGAACCAGGTGCAGTCACATTAAAAGTTAAAAAGAGAATGACTTTCTTATTGATAATTAGAAGATTTGAAAGGTTTTTAAAAATTTCATCCATGCAAAAAAATTAAGAATTAGGAATATCACTTTACAAAATATTTATATACACATAATATTGTATGAGTATGTAATCTAATAATATTGCTTGTTAGAAAAGTTCACGAACCTTTAACTTTTTGCAGGATATACATATTTCACTTTTTGTTTGTAATGCTCTAAATATCCAAATAAATCTGATAGCTCATTTCGATGGAACTATGCACGTGTGAAAACTTCTACTGTGCAGTCAGTAGACAACATGTGTGTGTTTTAAGCTTAGAGCTAGTTTTACTTAGTGTCACATCTTTATTAAAGTACAGTCATCTTGCTGCACACCTTCACTCGAATCTTTCTTCACCAAATCCTTATTATATTGCCATAATTTGGGTAATTTTTTTCTTTTTTACTTTTACCTACAGGCTTCTTATTAAGTTTCAAAAGTAATTGTTTTAGTTAAAATTATCTCTTTTACGTCATTATTGAAAACATGCAGTCTGCCTATAAATCTTATAGTATGTTGTGTGTCCTATAAGTGGTGTTTTTTGTGCAAATAATATATATCTGTTTTGTATTTTCTTCTTTTTCTTTAAATTGTGTAAATATTGATTTGCAATTACACTGGTGGGGTACTTTTATTTTCTTGTAATTTTTTAAATAAGAACTGACCATTTTAACGTGTTGTGCAATTCAATCAGTTACAATTCGCGGTTGCACTCTCATAGAAGAACGTCAAAATATCATTTACATCAAAAAATTGATTATTTATTAAATTGATTATGTTTCTGATCAGTTATTTGTTTTTCAGCTTTTAGAGAAAACTTGTACTTATTGGAAACTGAAGAGGAAAAGGAGTTTAACAATATTTCAGAAGAACCAGAAACTTGGAGATCAGAGCAATGTGTTACAGTATTTAGACGTGAAAAACACTACGAGGGAAAATGGAATCCTTCGATAGAGAAGGGATTAGCAAGTAACATTCGTCATTCAATTGTTGTTGAAGGTAAATGTCTTAAGCGAGTGCCTAATATACACCCAAATGAGAATCCATACTCTTGTGATGTGTGTAAAGCATCTTTTTCTGAGAAAGGTGTTCTTATAAGTCACATGAGTACTCACTCTGGAGAGAAGCCATTCTCTTGTGATATGTGTAATGCATCTTTTTCTCAGAAGTGTTTTCTCATAAGTCACAAGAGAACTCACACTGGAGAGAAGCCATTCTCTTGTGATGTGTGTAAAGCATCTTTTTCTGAGAAGCGTTACCTGAAAAGTCATGTTCGAACTCACACTGGAGAGAAGCCTATCTCTTGTAATGTGTGTAATGCATCTTTTTCTCAGAAGTGTCATTTGAAAATACACAAGCGAACTCATACTGGAGAGAGGCCATTCTCCTGTGATATGTGTAATGCATCTTTTTCTCAGAAGTGTTATCTCTTAAGTCACAAAAGAACTCACACTGGAGAGAAGCCATTCTCTTGTGATGAGTGTAAAGCATCTTTTTCTGAGAAGCGTTACCTGAAAAGTCATGTTCGAACACACACTGGAGAGAAGCCATTCTCTTGTGATGTGTGTAATTCATCCTTTTCTTGGAAGAGTTATTTGAAAATACACAAGCGAACTCATACTGGAGAGAGGCCATTCTCCTGTGATGTGTGTAATGCATCCTTTTCTTGGAAGTTTCAGTTGAAAAAACACCAGGGAACTCACACAAAAGAGAAGCCATTCTCTTGTGACGTGTGAAAAGCATCATTTTCGCTTATGTGTAATTTGAAATTTTCTTGTTCGCTCTCACTCTGGTGAGAATCCATTCTCTTGTGATGTGGGTAATGCAGCTTTTTCTCTGAAGGCTGTCCTTATAAGTCACATGCGAACTCACACTGGAGAGAAGCCATTCTCCTGTGATCTGTGTAATGCATCCTTTTCTTGGAAGGGTTATTTGGAAACACAAGCGAACACACACTGGAGAGAAGCCATTCTCCTGTGAGGTGTGTAGTGCATCTTTTTCTCAGAAGTGTCATTTGAAAACACACAAGCGAACTCACACTGGCTACAAGCTATATGTTGTGAATAAAGAGTCTCTGGCCTGAAAGTGTTATATGCAAAAGCATTTGGGAAATAAAGTCAAATGTACTTAATAAATGATAAAGTACGGCAGGAGGATAAAAAATGTTTGTACCGTCAGGGTTTGTATTTTGACACTAATATAGATAGAATGTCATGTCAAATGCGTCGTAAGTGGGCATACTCTTGCTGTTCTGATGTAAAAGACACTGACAACATAGTTTGTTCACTTTGTGAAGATAAAAACGACGAAGCATGTCATACCCCATCTCTATGCAGGGACTCTCCTGTCCTACCGCACGGGTAGGGGATATTGAGTCTTTCGTACTTTCTTCTTTTTTGTTATTATAAGAAGAATTCTATTTCGTGGGCTTGATTGATTGGAATTAACGAAAAGGAAATCCGATTGTTTTTTAATCAAAGTTTCTAATTTTTTGAATTAAGATAAGTTTTTTTCTTAAGGTTCTCGTCTTACCCCAAGTTTCTATAAAGCATCTGAATATCTAGCTTAAGAATAAAAACTTGCCGAAATTTTAAATTCTGAACGTCAGTATTGTACACAATTCGCCAAATAGAACATGTGACTAAAATATTTAAAATAAGTTACGAGACAAAATGTATTTGCAGTTCACAATATTATTTGTATATAGTAGATAACTTGCGCGTCGATACATCGCTGGTGCGGCATCGTAAGTTTATTGGAAGCANAACGAAGTGGTCGAAGTCTTCTGAATTTCTTAAACAGCGGCAAATTGAGCGCAAGTCTTCGCTAGTTTTTGTTTGGGAACAGTCGGAAATCCGTCCGAGGCATCTTGTATCAACGCATACTTGTATTGCTACTGTTTATACTGAACATATAAATTTTTTGTCGTAAATATGAAAATGGTGGCGAGGTAGTGATATTAAATTAATATTCGGATCGAAGGGAGTAGTATCAAGAAGCATAGGTTTGTACAAACTCCGAAAATAACTGTTCACATAGGAGATTAATTAGACAAAAAATTATTAAAACTTGTTCTTTACCAAATCATGTATCACAGAAAGAAAAAAGCTTTGTACTTAAAATAATTTAAGAGTTTAAGGAAAATTATTTTTTTTACAAAACTTTTTGGTCAAATATAAAACACCATTCCTTACGAGAGCATTTAATATTTTACTACAACGTTTCAATATCAAATAGTTTAACTTTATTTTGATGGCAGGTATCCATGATTTTTTAATCAAGTTAGTGCGAAATAATGTATTTTTTAATCAATATTGACATGGCCTTAGGGCAGAGTAATTGACGTGCGGTAGTTCCTCCTGACAGGTCTTCGCCACTTCTACCAGCTTTCAATTCTGCAAGTCACTACACTACACTGAAATATTCTTTTCTATACAAAAAATGAGCACGTATTTTTTAAATACTGAATAAATAAGAAGTGTATGTATTTCTTTGATTTTAAATACTATGATTTGCAATAAAGTGTGTTTCATTGTTAAATCTTTTTTATTTAACATATTTGCTGTTATGTCATATTTACCAAACAATTTTTTACGTGCTATTTGTTTATGGAATGAATTAAATTCAGTATAGTTTTAGTTTGTAACTATGTACAATTGCAACTAAGTACAAATTTGTCTTATGTCTCAAACTAATGCAAATGCTGCTAATGAGTCATTAGTTATTAAAAGATACAAACTTCAAAATATGTCAATTAAAATTATAAAAATAAAAGCAATACTAAACCCAGGAAATGTTGAGTAACATGAGAAATCATAAATTTCTTGTAAAAAGAAAGAAAGTTAATATGGCACTTGGAAAAAAATGCAAACAACGAAACACTGAAATGAGATTACAAAAACTATATAAAAATCATAGATATTGTAATAAAAGATGCTAAAAATTAATTTGAATCAAATTTAACAAACTTCCTTTGTGATAATACTTCTTTTGTATGGACTGAATTTATGTAAACAAAAAATTGGACTGAATCAAAGAAAAAAACTGAATTATAATAAGAGTGTAAGATAAGAAATGTAAAAAGATAATCCTAAAGTAACAGCAAAGTATATAAATATGTATTCCTCTAATATTGTTTCTAAATAAGGTGAAAACATTGGGCAACCCATCAAAAATAAACTACAATCTATTGTAATCCTTTTTGATGAAACCAACATACTCTGTAAATATATGAAAAAAAAAAAGAATATGAAAGATATAAGTAGAGAACTAAACAAAACGTGTTAAAATGCTAAAAGGTTACACTCATTTTTCAGAAAGTGCACACTTTGAAGTCGCAGAGCAAAATATCTACTTCCAATAAACTATATATTTTTATTGTTAAATAAGATTGAATACATTTCTACCCAAGTATCACATGTGATTTAAAATAAATAATTTAATTTATAACTCTTTTTAAGCTGTCCTCAGAAGGTCATTAAGCACTTCCATGGATTTTCTGCATGGAACTACCTGTTATGTGCAAGCTATATCACAAAATATTGAGCCAAAATAATACCAAAACTAATATATTTAATAACTGCAACATTAAAAGAAATTATCAATATATATTATTCACACTGACGGCTAAATATGATCAATTATGGTTAATGAAGTTGATACAATTATGTTCATCAATCTACTTCATTACTTCTGTTACCAGACAAAACAAGGTAAGCTGTAAAATTATACATCAAATACATATTTATTAAGATTGTTGTAAGACTTTTGTTGGCGGGTAACCAATAAATTGGTTCTTCTAACCAATAAATTGCAATTGTAAGACTTCATAGAAACTAAAATCCTCACTTCTGTAAACATACACTCTCTGCAGACAAAATCCAAGTTCACAAAAGTAATATTCAGGTTCTCTCTTTCTTAGTAAAGCTTCAAATTACTGTTGCTAAAACACATTAATTGTAGTGTAAAATTATTTTTGTTTTAAATTTTTACTAGTAACAAATTTACTTAGTAACTAGCAATAATTTAGGCTTCGCTTCAGTTTACGTGATTTTCTTTATTATTTTTTTTATAATAGATGAGTTTCTGAAAAGGACTTAGCGTGAGCAAATAATTATTTACGAAGTTATGACCAAAATACGCGAACGGGCATAACGACAGTTTTGGCAATTTCAAACACAAAAAGAATTGAAAAAAATAAATTCATTCACAAAAAATTGATTATTAAAATGAAACACTGATACAATACCGAAATTACTACGAGACGACCGACAGTAATTTATAGACTCGATTAAAATCAGTTTAATCTTATTTAAATACTCCACCCATCACCCTTAAAATATTATTTTAAAAAGAAAACAAGTTGTAAGTTCATGTCACAGTTTTATCAATGCTGGATATTTGGTAGCATATAGAATTGTATATTAATAAAACTTATTGTATAATAAATTGGAAATACTGTTGTATAGTATAATCAAACTTTTTTATTATTAGTTAATGTGAAAGCTTTTTCGATGACGTAGTCAGCATCTCCAAACATTTAAATGTGCGCTCATTTATTTGCCAAATTTTTCTTCTGAATTTATTTTTTACGAACAGAACAAAAGCAAATAACAACGGAGAGAGACTTTTGTATTATAACAAGTGGAATGCCACTAGAAATTAATATGTGCCCTTCATGTTTTCTACTATATGTAAACAATATTCTAATGAATTTGCAACTGACGTAGTGGTGTCATATGCAGATGACAAAACCATTTTAACAGCTAATTTACAAACAATAGAGTTAAATATAAATAGAGGAAACTGTCTCTGCTGCAGATTGTTCTTGTTAACATGAGACAAGATACCAAGAGATTTCGTCCTCGCTTGCACTTCTGCTTGGGAGGAGTGGGGGTAAGGTGCAACGACTTGTGAGCAGCAGTCAGAGAGTGGAATCGAGTTCCCCCACCTAAGACAATGTACGAGAGAGACAATCTTTCATCATTTTCCCTTCCAGACAAGCTGTTAGGTCAGGTGTATGTGTGTGTGTGTGTGTGTGTGTGTGTGTGTGCGCGCGCGCGCGCGTGCGTGTATATATAAAAAAAAAATTCCTAGGTGATAAAACGTGCTTAATCATTAATTTGGAAGAGTGTTTGTGTTTTGAGATGTTTGGACTTGTGTTGTAATAGAAATTCTTGTGTAGATACACAAGCATAAATGGAGTCTATTCGTTCCGAAGATCACCCCTCGGCCCTGATTTGTTTATTATCTCAATTGTACGTCTACATGGAATTATAGATTGTTGGAAGGACATATAGTTATATTGCGGACGTGCAACCCCTATTTAAAAATTAGATTGGCTTTTCTTATATTTATATTGAACTATGGTTAGACTAATTATTGAAAGTAACTTTTTTGTGCAGTGAAATGTTAACAGGTTCTGTGTTGTGTATTTTACATGATTGCGTACTATTACTTGTAATTTTATGTGAATATTGCAAATATTTACTTTTTTTTATTAGCTGTTTTTATGGTGTGAGTTTGATAGATACTTCAGAAGTTTTGTCCTGTTATTAAGGAACAAAGAAAATTCTAAGCAATTGAATTTTCTAAGGAACAATAAAAATTCCATTGTTTCTATAGCGAGAAAATTAAGGTTAAAAATAAAATAAAAAAACAAACAAAAAATCAAGTTTTCCAATTGGTTTAAATTACAGTACTTTTTTGTATGCTGTAGCATTAAATGTTACTTATGTATTAATACACTTTTTTATCATGACTTGACTTAATGAAAGATAATAACTGATATATATGAATAAGAGGATGTGTGAGTTAAATACTTAAGATGCTTGATTTGTTTTTGTTTTTCTTTAATATCCTCCCTACTTAATAATATTGAACCTACTGATTTAACTCAAATACTCCCTACTGAAACTTAATACTGAATAATATTGTCAATGATATTTTTGCTGGTCCTCAAATGCTGGTTTTTAACTCAAGTTATTTCACCTAATTTTCAATTAAAAGTAGATATTTAGGCATCTGCTCAACAAAAGACGCCTCAGTTGTTAAAAGTAATATTATGTGGAACTGAATGATGGTTATGTCATATTTTAACGGACGAGTCACGCTAACTGAAGTTAACCCTTTGGAAGCTAAAGTTGTTGCTGCACTTCCTGATCGTTTAAGTCCATGTAAACTGGTGGTTTACTCTCACACACCATTCTAAAGAAACACCTGTGCATTGCTTTAAGTTACATGCTCATTTACATACCTGATAAGGAGGCCAGATCAGTGAAGAGAATTCCTTAATAGACTTAGGTCTTAGCTGATTGAATTAACTGTTGACTATGAAGCAGAAACCACACCTACAGATTTGTAACAAGAATCCAGTTTTTGTATTAAAAGATAGTACTCTGTGGAAAATGGAAAATTATAGTTGCCAATTTGTAACTTACCCCTCCGTCCATACGAATCACGATTGTTGGTCCGTGAAAACTCTCTAAAAAAGAAATGCTACGCCAGTAGCAAAATCCATATTTATTTCACTCCTATATTTGCTTGGTTTGATTTGTTTAAATTGGTACATTACTGTTTTGCAAGAATATGAAAATTTTATGTTATACGTGTCATTTTGCATTCTCTTGCAAAAATTTCGCTATAGTTATATGGAAATATATCTTACAAAAACAAAGAAAAACCCTGCAGGTTCGAATATGTGTGAGTGTTATGACATCCTTACTTGCATTGTGTTCTTTAGGTAGATCAATAAGTCTTAACAACTACAGTACTCAAATATATTTTGTTATATTTTATCCAAATTGTTTTGTGGACTCTTTTGAAACAACACCTACGACATAGTTAGATATTAAGTCCCTCAGAACTTATCTACCCCTAGTCTATTTGATGAAAGCATTAGAGGGAGCAATAATAGGGGGTTTGTCCATATCTGGCGATAGCGGTTGATTCTGTCATGAAATACACTTTCGTAGTCGTGCTATGGCAGCGACCCAGAGCTCCGGTAGAGACAGTGCTCTGCGCTGGTGATTCGCCGTACGGTTCCGGTGAAGGATAAAGTCGGTGTGCTTCGCAGGTGCGGAGCTCGAGACGAATTAGGAGATCAGGGGTTGATCTGGACCTGGAGCCGTGAGATCTGCTAGTTCTCAAGACTAAGAATAGAGCAAGGGCCGTCTTTGGCCTGACCTCAACTCTGAGGTTAAGGAGATTAGGAATACAGCAGGGGCCATATTAGGCCTGCCCTGAACTCAGAGGTGACGGGTAAGAAGTGACAGCAAGTCTGCCCGGAATGGCAGCTAGACTACCTCGATGCTTGGAGCATCGGGCTTATATTGCCGCAATGAGCTGAGTCACCAGTTTGTGTCCGGCGCGATGTTCAAATGGCTACGCGAGTGCCGCTGCATGTATCTAAGCGACATCATCATAAGGTGCAACAAAATAATCCTAAAGCTAAAACATTTTGTTTATTTAAAGCACAAAATAAATTATATTTGTCCATCAAACAATTGAGGTCTACCCTTAAAATTGCCTATTCTAGTCTTGGCTAGCAACAGTTGCACTTCTATCTGCTGGCGAGTTTCTTTAACTCACCTCTCACTGCGGTGCAAATACAGTTGATAAAGAAAACTTTAGGAAGTAGGCATGACACTTGATGAAAAATTATACTCTTCAAAGTGTAGGTATTATTCTAGTAATATCTAGTGCTATATATTCAAATGTTCAGTTATTGGTGAAATTGCATTATTTTTCATAAGTTTGTCCACCAATCCTCTGAATAAACCATATGAATTCGGAGGAACAGCTAGTAAAGAATTGTATTGGGGCTTCTGGGCTCAAGCTGCCTTCAAAAATATGTGTTTTTTAAATGTATATTTGGTACCTCGACATCTAATTCGCATCTAATTGTAAAAATATTTTTACAGAATATTAATTTATTAATTTATACTAATCTTAATGACAACTAAAAGCAGCATAGTTCATAATACTCAATTAAGCGCAGTCTAAAGCATATCCTAAAAGATTGAAAGAAAATATTAGATCAGCTCTATACCTAGCTGAATCTAAGGTTGAAATTTAAAGTTTTTGTCTAATACCATTACTAATATATTACATGCACACTCTCCATCCAAAATTTAAATAAAACATTTACATAGAAAATTTCTGTTTCGTTAGACACTTAATAGCGCCTTAATTACACACAAACAGGTTATTGTAAAATAATTAATATTTTTAGACCCTTCTTCTATGTCCTTAAATTATTTGAACAGTGATCTAATCAAAAGTCCTGGGCTAGGGTTTCAAAGTTCACAAGATTTGCACTCATTCTTCTTCGCAGAGATTGAACACATACAATGGCTGGTCGCAATCAATACATATTACATTGTTAAAGAAGTGCCTATCGTCCAAAGTTGAGGAAGTATGTCAGTGCCCTTCTCGTGTCGGGATTCATTCATAATAGAATCCCTCTCCCAGTTGTAGTTTCGCGCGCCGTCGAAGAAGTCAATGACCTTACCTCCATCCCCTCGATAGATTCAGGGAGCCATCGACGTCATGAGGATGTCTCGTACTTATAGTTCATTGTTCCCGAACTGAATTTACTTAATCACGAATCCAGCTTCCGAATAAACTTTCGACCTAATTATGGCTTACGTTTTGGTGATGACTTTCACCCACGAATGTTAAACCACGCGGCAAATTAGTCGACCAAGTAATGATTCAATTCGTACATTCTACTAATATTCGTAAAATAAGAGTGGTTGTTACACCAACAAAAATTCTAACTCGAGAATACTCGCAGGAAATTGACTAAGTGCTCGAAATATCTCAAAATAAATCAGCTTCCAAAACTATTTCGAAGTGAATTTTCAAAAAGTGAATGTCGACGTGAATTCAAGAAAATAATTCTCGAAGTGATTTTCTGCAGTAAGTCTCAGAGCGCCTCTGCTCCGATCTTTAATAACATTATCCCCTCTATTACCTTGAAATTTTCTCACGTCCTAAGTTTTTAAAAGTCACATGACTTTTGAGGTCCTATTAAAATTGACTCTTACTGCACGTGGGATCGCTGCCATTTGTGATATTTGACGAAACGTTTCTCTGTTCTAAGCCAATCATAATCCCAGTTTTTGAAAAATTTCCAGACTCTCAAGCCTCCGACTTTTTTTCCACACATCCCCTCAGTGATTTTAACCAGACACACTTTCCCTTTATTAACAATGTGATACATGAATTTTGACAGCCTTTGAATTCTTGTACGTCGAATATCTCTAGTAAGTTTCCCATTCCCCTAGAGTCCGACCCCTCCCGAAGGTAACGACAACGCGCGTCTCAGTTTTATTACCCCGACCAGCACGTGCATTCGCTATTGTTTATGCGCTCACAAAAAAAGCCTCCTTCCTTTTTTCTGGTATTTTTCCGCTGTCCTGTCGAAGAAACTGCGCATCCAGCTTCTCGTTTGTCTCTAGTAACTGACTTCCCTTGTTCTAAAATTACTGAGACAGTTTTTTCTCGTCTTCGTATGAATTCCTTCTGCTTCTCGTACACGTAAGTGCGTAATATGCCTTCCACATTGGCAGATTTATGACGTCTCTTCCGAACAACGAAACCCGTTCTCGTAGCGAGTGATTTTCCTTGCTTTAGTGATTGTTGTGAGAGTTGTTTTCATTTAGTTTCCTT
>NNCF01125861.1:24662-34672 GCA_002313205.1 Laupala kohalensis | reverse complement strand
GTATCTAACATATTGCTGAAACTAGCAATGTTTATTTCATCAGTTTTGTGCGCTATGATCTGGAAAATTTAAGATGCCTTGGATATTGTGCGGTAGAGACTGCACAGTAGCCTGAAATGTAGCATTATGGCTTGTTATTATCCAAATCATGTTTCATGATAATTATTTTTTCTAATGTATTGGTGGAAGAGTGGACGTATTTTGTTGATCGCCACATGGGTTTTGTTACTAATTGTTATGACATAGTGGTTCATTTCTGACTTAGCAAAATATAAAACTTTGTACTTTTCAAATCTTACTTAATCACCTCCTTTTCTGTCCTGACTTGACGAATAAGTTGTAAGTACCATTCCACTTTTTTTAATGTCTAAATCAGGATTTTTCAATAAACATGAAAATACAAAACTTAAGCATGCAATAGAGCTGCTACTGAATTTTCAAAAAACATATTTTAAGATATTAGTCTAACTATTTCTGATAAGTATGTTTTGTAAAACTTATTAACTAACAATATCACAAGCACATGGGTTAACACCACCTCTTCGAGAAATCGACTAATAGGCTATCATTAATTTTTATATAGATAATAGTGAATTTGAACAGAAAATAACAGTTCATAACATAAATTTTATCATTATTTTCCAAAATTATACTATTCAGAAAATCAATCAAATAACCCAATCATTTCTTTAAAAATTAAGGCAAGAGGAAATTGAAATATACTTTAAACAAGAAATGGATCATATTTTTTTATTTACTCTAATATACAAGAAGAATGTTGTTAATATAATGAAAAAATATGTCCCTGATATTCACAGCAGAATCATGGAGACATTTCAACATTTGTCTCGTGAACTTCTCCGAAACAGACACATCAGTGAGATGTCTCTCAAAACTCTCTCTGTCACACACTCACTTCACTATCTGCTCTGCTAACGCCACATCAGTCTCAATATGTTTTGTAATAATCCTCCATTTTCAGTACAAAATTCCAAACGCACATTTAACACTTTTTCTCATTGAAGCACTGCTCTTTAAGACTGATATTTCTCCCTTTGTACAGTTTCATGATTAAATCCAGCAGAGGGTGCGCATCGTCAGCCAGAAACACGTACGGTGCTTTCATTTGAGTGTCCGGAAGTTCTGCAGGTGGTGGTAAATTTAACTTCTCCCGATTCAACCACAAAAATAAATCAGAAGCTTGAAACACACTTCACTCGCTCTGCTCCTCACAGCCACCAACATCAATTGTGAATTTATAATTAGAATCCACCACTGCTTGCAAAACAATTTTTTTTATAATTATAGAACATAGATCCTAAATTTTTGGGGCAATGCACGTGGACATGTGTTTTCCATCGATTGCCCCCAAAACATGAGGAAAATTCCACGTTTTGGAAAACTCCTTCGCTATCTTCAAAAACTGTTCCATATAGGGCACTGCCATATAGAGGGGTTTCAAAACTTCCCATAGCACTCGCAGAATCTCCTTCATAATTTTCCCCTTTGTGCTCACAGAGAGACTTTTAATCCAGTCTTCTGTTGCTAGATTATAAAAATTTCACACTGATCAATTATTTCAATCAATTTGCAGTATAGGGTGCAGTTTGAAGACCGCGGGAGCTAGTAATTTCTAGACAGCGCTAACTGCAGCTTGGGGGCGCCGAGTAATGTCGGCGCCGTGCTTCGTCAGCGAGCACGAAAAGGAGGTAGGCGACGGCTACGAGCGGTGGAAAAGCGACCGCTTTTAAGCTACGCCGTGTTTAACGGCAGACAGACCACAACCGAGACGCTTCAGTAATGGATCACCTACCGGAACTAGATCTCACCGCAACTTACGTCACGACGAAACTTCGACTCGGCGCTACAACAGCAACTGTCTAGTAGATTTATGGAACTGCGACCAATGACTATATTCTGGAATTTGTTTGTGTATGGCTATTGGAAAATAAAAGTTGTTTTGTTACTAACGAGTGGCAGTTATTAACGACATAACACAATTCATTCAATTCGTCCTTTTTTTGACTACCCTACTTCGGCGATCCGTAGTATGTACTCAAATGCACTCCGACTCATCCTCACATATTTTCAAATCATTTACGAAATCTATATATGTTGTACTTAACCACACTTCAGGTCGTGAAACACAAACGTCATGAATCGCGCCTTACACTTCGCTGCGATTGGCTGCAAAGCAGGGAACCAGCAAAGCTGGAAATCCATGGAGATCCAGCTTTGTTGACAAAAGCAGGCAAACGCTGACAACCAGCGCCATCGAGCATCTGTTGTGTGCACTCACATTTAAGTGCATTTCTCATTCCAGCCGCTGGCTGGCGCTTGCTGCCGAAAGCTGGAAACCCGCTCTCTACGTGTGCGTACCATAAGGTGGGACTAGATAGCGCTACCTGTTATAATTGAGGTTGTGCACAATAGGTGGCAGGAAGTTCGTATTGGGTTAGAAAAAGAAATCGCCAAGCTTTTCTGCAAAGAATTCTCGTCTTGTTCCTCTAGTTTCCCCCACCGGAGAAGAATCCGACCCCCAGCGCTTCCCCAGCCTGAAGCAGACCACCAAGATCTAAATGACAATTTCAACCTACGGGAACTCAAATAGGCGATTGCCTTATTAAAGACAGGAAAGAGCTGTGGTCCTGACGAGATCTTCCCAGAATTCATCACACATCTCGGAAAGTCAGCCCTCAGAGTTCTACTAGCAGCTGTCAACCAAACCTGGCATCAGGGCATCCCGAACTCCTGGAAAAAAGCCGAAATTATTCCTGTCCTAAAAAAGGGCAAAGACCCCTGTCTATCCAAGAGCTACAGGCCCATTAGCCTCACCTCAATCTTATGTCGTTGAACGTATGGTGAACAACCGTCTTTTACTGTTTATCGACAGACACAGACTCATTGAACCCGAACAGGCTGGTTTCCGGAAACACATGTCCGTCATTGACCAAATTATCAAACCTTTCGCAATATGTCAAAGACGGTTTCCAGAGAAAAATGTCAACCCTCGCCTGTTTTGTCGATTTCAAGGGCGCACATGATACCATAATCCGGAATATACTTTTGAGCAAGCTAGCTAATCTAAAGGTAAATGGAAATATGCTTAAATGGCTGACAAGTTTCTTATGCCAAAGACTGGTCAGAGTGAAGTACAACGATACATCCAGCGCATACCGACAACAGAAGAGAGGCCTTCCGCAAGGAGCGGTCCTCAGCTGTGTTCTTTTTAATATAATGATTAACGACCTCATAACAGAACTAAAGAGACAGCCTGGAACTGAAGTTCTTTGTTACGCCGATGACCTCACAATATGGTCAACTAGTAGCAGCATTCCAGCAATGGAACAAAATCTCAACGATGCACTACAGCGCCTGAACTCTTGGTGCCTCGAGAACGATATGATTGTCAGCAGGGAAAAGACGACTGCGCAACTATTTTCTATGTCAACCAAAAAACATGATATAAACCTACTGTACGACTCAACTCCTGTCGAAATTCTCCCAACGACAAAGTACCTCGGCATGACTTTGGACAGTAAGCTGAATTGGTCTCAACACGTCTCAAATGTAGTCGACAAATCCACCAACCGATTATGTATCCTTAGAAGACTCGCTGGCACCCAATGGGGAGCTACCCAGGACGTCCTGGCCACCACGTACAAGTCATATATCCGCCCTGTACTAGAATATGGGGCCGAGGTTCTAACAACAGCAAGCGATTCAACCAAAAAGAAACTCAGTACTGTGCAAAATAATGCGTTACGAATTGTATGCGGAGCAGCTATATCCACCCCTATACCTGCCTTGGAAATTCAGACGCAAGTAGAACCACTAGAAGCTCGTCGCGACAAGGCAACCCTGAAATTTTTTGAAAGATCTCGGCGAATAGGAGACAGATTTTGGGAATCTTATCGCACCGCAAACGCTCGCCTTAAGACTCAAAACAGCCCTCTCGCTTGCTCTCTTGAGATAGAATCAAAATATCAAATTAATTTCGGAGAACGACTCCCCTTCAGACGTCCAGAGGCTGTCAAAGAAAGACCAGAAATCCCGGTTTTCCTGCTTCTCCCCGATATCGACGCCAAGAAATCAGACATTCCATCCCATCTGCTAAAGGCTGCAACACTAAAACTGCTTGCAACAAAATACCCAACTCCACAATGGTTACATGTATACACCGATGGGTCCGCTGCTGGCACTAAAACTGGTGCAGGCTACTACTCTACCTCTATGGCCGGCTCCTTCGCAGTCGGGAACATGAGAACAAACTTCGATGCAGAGGTCTATGCCATCAGCGAGGCTGCAGAGAAGCTGTCACTTCTTCCAGTCTATAATAAAGTTGTCTTCCTCTCGGACTCAACGCCAGCGCTGCAAGCAATTACGTCCACATCTCTACAAGAAGGGGACCTTGTACAAAAATGTCAAGAGCGCTTGTGGAAGCTCCAAACGACCACTGAGATCTGCTTGCAATGGGTCCCTGGACACTGCGACATAGACGGAAACGAGAGAGCCGACCGACTCGCAAAGGCGGGATGCAATCTCCCCCAACAGGACCTCCCAACCAGTTTTCAGGCTGCATGCAGCGGAATAAATAAAAACATCAACCAGTACGTGAAGACCGCATGGGAAACTGCAGCTGCCGGCAAAAGATGGGAACAGATAACATCAAACTCCATCCCCAACAGCCTGCCCCGTGCCGTCGCAGTAGCTACATTCAGAATGGTTACTGGCCACGACTACCTTCAGAGCCACCTGCACCGGATCGGATTAGCTGACACTCCGATCTGCCCTCTATGTTCTTCGGAGGAGGGCTCGGCCGACCACCTGCCAAGATGCAGCGCTCTGGAGTCTGCCAATGACGACTTGCATGGAAAAGCTAAGCTCTACTGGGATGCACGGCGCCTAATGGCCTCTCTGCCAAGGGCGGGCCTTGGATAAAGAAAGAAGTATTGGGTTAGTTGTCACTCGACTCCTCTTGGCTAGTTATCGCATCTTGAAGTGAAGTAGGAATGTGACTGTTACGAACCAAACGTTCGTAAAGTGTTCACTCGTAAGATTCTCATCCATCACGAACTTTAATTTATTTGTGTTCCTTGAGAATCATGATATTTACTCCATTTGCATAATTATTCTATGCTCATATAAACATTCATTGACTATAGACACTCTTTGGGAGCTATGATCTCCATGTCAATTGCAAGTTCCATGTGCACTGAATCAGTGAACGCATTCAATGTGCATATTCCTTGCACCCGCTATATAAGCAGCCTCGCTCAAGCCACATTATCCATTCATTCTGCAGTATCTCTCCGGGGGTCATGAGTTATGACACTCCGGTAGTGGCGTCGTTGTGTCTTGCGGCATGAACTCGCCTANATGAACTCGCCGCTTTGTGCTCAGTGATTGAACATGTATATGCGTATCTTTGATACCGAACTTTTTGGGCGATGATTTCTCATGCGAAATCATATAACTGCTGCACCATTTCAAATATGTGGTATAGCATACTCTGCAACTTAGTGCTGAAAACATTTTTTCACGATGTTCTCTAGTTTCAGCCATCGCTTGTCAGCTACAAGGCCGAACTGGGGAAAACCAAACCTCTTCACAGAAGACCTCAGCAAAGCATCTGCAGGCAGTGAAGCAAGGTTACAACAAGGAAGCTCATCTAACGACTAAGTATCAATCCTCGTAACAACGATAACCGCATCTAGACTTGTTCTGATGTACTAAATATCCTGCGCTATTTTGTTTTTTCATGACCAATTTCAATGTTATAGCAGGTACCTTTGTAAAAGAATTTTTCGTAAATGACGGGGGGATGTTCTCAAAAACTTGAGTTCAAGGGGCTTTTTGTTTTCAGTGCAGATCAGCTACGATCGCACCTCACTCTTGTTCATATTTCATATCGTAATTCTGTATAAACTGGGTAAAGGGGTATTTAAGGGGCTCTTACATAAACGATTGTTTATGCTTAATATTATTAATTTATTCAAACTCCGTAGAATCTGTTATTCTTGGAGCGTTGGTTGCCCACAACAACCAACTTCATTTTTTGTAAATTCAGGAGATCATTATTGTAATTCTGCTTTTGTAACTTTAGGAAAATGTATGTATATCTTGTCTAAATATAATAAATGTGTATTTGTGAATCTGAAACGTGTTGTACAAGAATCATATCTCATCTTTAATCTTCATGCTCGTTGAAACAAGAGTCTCCCCATATCCTTTCCTAAGCTTGCGACGAATTGTCATTCGTTCGTAACAGTGACGGTCCAGGAAAACTTTGTCACTGGTCCAAATGTTCCTGTGATGGAGTTGGAACAGTGACACCCTACAGGTCCAGTGGACAGTGACTGGAGCAGTGAGGTCTGCTATTGGTTCCCTGTTGCAGCTTCTTTTGCGTCAAACTTTTGTTAATTTATTCATAGTCGACACTGAAAAAAATTACAAAAAATAAACATGACAATGAAATGTCACTTGAATTTCATGAAATAGCAATTGTCTTGTAATGTTTTTTTTCTGCTGTTAACAGGTGAATGAAAATAATAAAGATCCCTAATGCTTCAATTTAAAAAAGAAAGACCCGGAGAAATTAAACAACAAATAAGGAATTAAATATTTATCACCACCTACGGTAAAAATCTCCGAAAAAAGGAATCTGAAGTTAAACAGAAGGTGACCACACAAATTCAAACAAAATCTAAGAGAAAACCTTTTGATGGTTATTTTAAACGTATTATAGCCATGATAATTTACACCTGTCATACGAGTATTTTGGGACAAATGGTTTTCATATTTTTTAGTTTTTCTTAATACTTTTTAGTTTGCCAATTTCGAGTAATTTTATTCTACAATTTTATCATACAAATGTAAATTCATGACTGTGACTGCGCCTGTAACAGCTTTGCTGTGACTGTACTTGAGAGAAAGCGGAGCAAGCTGTGTCCAGATATCACGTGACAATTCATTGTTCCGCCAATACTGTCACATCCCTGAAGTGAAGTTATATTATGATAGTCCCTGAAGATCCCTGAAGTGAATACATATTTTGATGGCCAACAAAATGTCTTTCTTTTTTAAATCATCCAATTATTTTCCCCTTATTTCCTGTTCTTGAAACCTCTGTCTTTCTGCACCCAATTTCAATTTTTCAAGCTTCACCTTCATTCTCCAAAAGTCCAAAATTAACTCTCCCTCTGTTATTTTAACTTCGTGCAGGTCTGCATAATTTTTGGCATCCTTTTCATTTCTGCTTCTCTGGTAAGCCATCGACTCTTGGGCCAACAGGATTTTGGTTCTAACCCATGGCTCCAGCTTTCTCCAACTGGTTGACAGTGGACAATTTCTCTTCTGACCCCTCTGCAACAATCCTAGAAAAAATTAATACTTACTGTAAATGTTCACAAACCACTCAAATACTTCTTGCACATAGATTCATTATCACATGTAACATTAATACAAATTCAAATCTAAGGATATATAGTATATTTGAATCGATGATTGCTAAAAGGGACCCCAAGACAGATTTTTTCAATTATTGGGAAAATAAAAACAAAAAGCTTCTGTAATTCAATTTTTTTAAAACAAGAATTGGAAAAAATATGTGTTTTGTAACTACATGTTGTATGACCATATGTAACTCAAAAGTAGAAGTCTTCATTATAGGGCCTACAATAAAATAATATAACAATTGAGGACTCTTTAAGCAGCTTTTAACATAAGAAATTTTTTTTTCCTTAAAATGAATAACTCACAATAAATTACTAACAATGCTAGCTGAATACATGTCAAAACAAACCATCAGATGACAATAATAGCCTTAAATATTTGTAATGCTCAACAATGGCCATAAAAATATAAATGTATCAATTTAAAAATGAAAAAACTTTTTAAAAAATATAAAAGTTACAAGTTTGGTTATATTTTCAAAAGGATTTTGGGTAACACACTAAACCATCAATATTGTTTATGTCAGTTGTTGGTCACTGTGAAATTTCATCATATAACACACTGTTTCTACAGGGGATGGGGATGTAATCCTATAATTTTCTTAGATTAGCTATTTATTTGAATGGAACTGACAAGTAGATGTGTCTCTTAAAACCATTTCATACACCAGCTTAATTTAAAAATGCCATAAATTATATCTCATAAACCAGGTTAACTCAAAAATGCAAATTTTTGACTTGAGTGTTTTAGCCATCACCGATTCATTTATTATACTTTAATACAGCACATTCTATGCAAAATATCCTTCTTAAAATGAAATGAAATTGTAACATATATTTGCTTAGGAATTGAGCTACTTACGTGATTGATTGGTTCTGGTACCACTGGTTCCTGGAGTGGAGGCACAAACTTGCACAGGTACCTCTTCTCTCAGATCATCGTCGTCAGAAGAGACTCCATCTGGTTAGAGAGTAAATTCATTGTTGATTAAAATATCACTACATTATGGTTTCTTTCTAGTTATTGTGAAATAGTTTTAAAAATTGGTATCTATATGATTAACTAAATATTAATATTATATTAAGATTATTTCTGAAAGTTGAAACAAAAACTATAGCAATGATTCACTAAAGAAACTGAAGCTAATTTTTTTGAATTGTTATATTTACCAGCTCCTGATTCCAACTCCAGAACTGGATTCTCTGAAGCCTCATATGAATTACTGTGTTCTACCACTGACACCCGGGCTTGTAATGCTGGGTGCAGTGGTGTCCTCAGCATGGAAGGGGTATATTTTCCCCATGAGCTCTGTTTGACTGTTCAGGGAGCACTGTCTGGCAGACTTCCGATTAAAGAAATTCTTGTATCGGAAGAACTTCCGTTTCTATATGGACAACAGACACTTCTGCCTTCTGCTCATAATTTACATTTCTGAGCTGGAAGGAATCGCTGTCGAATTTACCAGGATACCCCTCTGCCGAAACATTCACGATGCCCAGGACTCTTTCAAGGGCTTCATTTTCTTTACGTGCAGAAGGTCCACCCCCAGTCTGCAGCATCTGCTGCCTCTTCCTTCCAGCATATTTCCTTCAATCCTTTTTAAGGGAATCAAATTTTTGCCGCAGTTGTTCACCACTTCTGGGAACAGTGGATTGAGAATTATATTACTTTGAAATTCTTTCCCAAGCATTGGCCTGAAATAAAGAACATTTTACCATTACATTTTACAATTCAACATTAGGAGTTACTTGAAAATGAATTTAAATCATACTGACCTTCTCGTGAGATCACACAGCATCAGTCCTCTTATATTCAACAATTTTTTGAAAATTGTTGACTATTTCTATTAACCTCAGAGTATCCTCATATGAGTAATTGGAGGTACGTAATCTCTTATTCATTATTGTTAATAGTACAACGAGAGACAAGAGTAGAGCTTAACGAGCAATAAGCAGGCAATGAGCATCATAGACCACAGAATATATCATAGACAAACCGCCGTGTCCAAAGAATAAGTATATTAGAAAAATTCTGTATTGCCAACTTGCTTTGAAATTGCGTCTGACGCCTGCTATCTGAAGTTGAATAAAAATGTGTTATACAACGCAACCTGAAAGTTATTGTCCGGTTAGGCTATTCTCGGGTTACGTATTCCGAGATTTATCCCGAGTTCGTACAACTGGCCCTTAGTCGATTTGCGGAAGCAACGGCGTCGGCGTCGGCGTCGGCGTCGGAGGTGGCGGCGGCAGACAACGGGACGCCCGAGCGCATTGCAACAGCGACTCCTACTCCGCCTCGGGCGCCGAGGTGGCCTGGACTGGTCTCGTGGCGACCGCCCTCGTCAGTAGTAGCGTATACACACACATCACTGTTTTCTGATTCACGTTCTTTAAAAGTAACAAAAAAATAGCGATGATCGTTTTTTTTTCTTAGTGTCGAACCAGCACAGAATTTTTTCTCAGACAATTACAACATGTTTCTGGTCGACGACGGTTGTATTTTCGAAATTCGAGAAACGTAAATGAAATACAACCAAAAAACAAAACAAAAAAAAA
>NNCF01125859.1:4433-15606 GCA_002313205.1 Laupala kohalensis | reverse complement strand
ACCTGTTAAAAGTATGTGGTTGCGATCACGTTCCTTCAGTGTTGTCTCCTTGGTTGTACAAGACGTCCATGGCCTTGCGTATTACTATACCTACTTTATGGAGTTTGGGTCGAATTTGTTTACATACATCTGGGGTTTTGGTCGAATTTGTTTGTTGAAGATGATTATCCTATCCTATACGACAAATATCACTCCTAATCATGGATGCTACCACTACCGCCCCCTTTACGGAGCAGCAGCCTGTTTCCCACCAGCTGTCACTAGCAATTGCTATTCAATACTTCGATTCCCGCACAATCGCGTTAGAAGAAAACACTTTAAGATGCTTCTAATAAATGCTCTCACTGTCGAACTTTTAATAATAGTATATCACAATTTGATTGAATGACTTGACCACTCATTTAAAGCGTAGCAAGTTTCACGACTTCACAGGACAGAGGAAAACGATGTTATCGCTTCCGCTGCTCCGAAGGAACTGCCTTTGGAGGCGGAGAAAGATTTTGTGCAGTTAGAAAGATTAATGGAGATAAAAGTTCTGAAATACGTTTATTTAGATTTATGTAGTACATGGTATTGAGTATGTGGATTGTTTCGTATTTAGGACTGTGGTATACATGTTTTCGATATTAAGAAGGGTGTGTTTGTGACACTATTCAAAATGTGTTCGCTTTCGAGATGTGAGGAAAATGAGACTGGTAGTTCGGTGTTTGCATGATTGAAGGTGTTTTTAAATTCTTAGTAGGGACGTTTTTAATGGACCATTAGTTCTCTATACTTTCTCAAATATGTAGTATACATAAACCATTGAGATCGTAAAATAAATCGAAAGAGAGATTTCGACGGAAATACATATTTTTGCGATCCCTGATTCTAAAAATGGAATTTTTGGAATAACGTTCTGTTGTCTGGCTGTACGTGCGCAGTGATTCTAAGTAAACGGATGAACCAATTTAATTCGCATTTCGTATTATAATGTAGAATTTTTATGTTAAAGATGAACGTTCTCAATGTTGTTTCTTTTTACTTTTAACCAAAGGGCACTTCACATGAAGGTCAAAGTACTCTTCTGATTTATTCTGAAAAACGATTCCAACGATTTTGCTTAAATTTTCTGCACGTAAATGGCTGGTATTTTCTCTACGTAAAGTACAATACATAACCATTAGTGGTATTTCGTTTTAAAATTTGGTATAGACGCATTAAAATAATTTTAATCAGCTAAACGTACACATTAGTTTCTCCTTCTAAGAAACTGGAATAATATTTAGCAGTGTAAAAAAAGACCTAGAATACTTTTTTCTCGATAATTATAAAATACATAGGACGAAAGCAAACGCACTGATGACACGAAAATACATTATTTTCTGTCTACATGGAAATTACATTTACATAACATTTATACGAGATTTATAAGACTGATATTGTGAGTTTTGAATAATTTACGGATTAATTATGAAATTTAAAAGAAAGAGCATAGAAGTTTAAAGAAAAAGTTCGTTGGAGGTTGACGGAGTACCGTGGTCGCAGGCGGCCGGTGGCGCAGGCTGCGTCGGCGTTCTTTCACATCGAGTAAAATTTATGATGCTTTAGAAATTGCAGGCTAGCGATGATATGAGGGAAAGGACCTACCCTCCTTAATAACCACAGATGTGCAGAAAGTAGCAACAAGTACGAACTTGTGGGGAGAAATTGTTGAAAGCCAAAGCGTCGTTGAGAAAGTTCCAGAAATCAGTTGAAGACATTTAAAAATGTTCCAATGAGAGTCAAGGCGTAAGAAGGGGAAATCATTTCGGTATTGGGAGTTTTCAATCACGTGGCATTCAAAATTTTGAAGATTTTTGGGAAAAAGTAGGGATAGAGCCCATTTAAGGTAAAGCAGACTCAATATCGCTCTCACACGCATAGATTTTTCGCAGATCACATGTTTCTCCGTCGCAGCGCTTAGATGCTGACGCGAATCACATAGAATTTTTTTGGCAGCGCTCAGATGCGTTGAGAGCCCACATCGAAGTTTTTTTTGTCGTCCTGACATCGAAGTTTTTTCGTAGTCACTCAGAGGCTGCTCAGATAGATTTTTATCGGAGTTCAGATAGAGGTTTTCCGCTTAGATGCTTCGTTAGCTCACAGATCTTTTTTTGTCGCAGCAAATGCTTCTCAGATCACGATCAAATCGATGTTTTCGCTGACTTAGATGTTTCGTCAGCCTACATCAAAGTTTTGTTTGAGATACAAGTTTTTCGTCAGCATTTAGATAAATGCTCGTCAAAACTCGTACAAGTCTTTCGTTAGTATACGTTTCCGAATCGTACTGCGGCAGGGCCGATCACTTGAGTCCTTTAGATACGTTTGTCGGAACGCTTTTCGGGTAAGAACTAGACGGACGCGGTAAACGCGGAAGCTGGTTGACGCTGGTCGCAGAAAATCCACGGGGGAGCCGTGCTGACGTCCGTGAGGGACCATCGTCCACTGCTTTCCAACAGTCAGGCATCTTGTTCAGGTATTATGCGATCGTTGGCGAATGTGAAAGCCATCATCGCATTGAACTTGCGAGTCAGTAAGTGTTTGATAGTGGCTACCAGAATGAGCGAGAACGTTAAACTGAATGAGTGCTTTGATTAAACTCAGTCGCTCGGAGAGGTAGGCCAAATAGAATCAGTGAAATATTGGGACTCAGAAGAAGTTCAATTAAACTGTAAAT
The DNA here is from genome assembly GCA_002313205.1 of Laupala kohalensis. Classification (NCBI taxonomy): domain Eukaryota; kingdom Metazoa; phylum Arthropoda; class Insecta; order Orthoptera; family Trigonidiidae; genus Laupala; species Laupala kohalensis. The sequence continues at coordinate 12,908 of NNCF01125859.1, read as the reverse complement.
ATCATCGTTAATTAGAAGTAAAATCAGTGCGTAACTTTGTTGCAAGAAATAAATGTGTAATTGTAGTCTAAAAGTTGAATAGAATTAAAAACAGTGAATGTTTATTTGATGGTGATGATAAATGATGACAATCTTGACAGTTAGTGAATGTAAAATGGTAAAGCCAGTGATTCTTATTTGTGTCGTTTTGGTGGGAATGTTGCCCCTTTGGTCTATAAATGATTGATGTTTTATTTGTGTCTTTTGGTGGGAATGTGGCCACTTTGGTCTATAAATGATTGATGTTTTATTTGTGTGTTTTGGTGGGAATGTGGCCACTCTGGTCTATAAATGATTTAGGTTTTATTTGTGTCTTTTGGGAGAGTGTAAATTGTGCTTCAAAGAGCTATTAAATGTTTTGTTCATTGCTCGAACACCAGATTGTTGTGTTGTCCTTGTGAGTGACTCCCAGAGAAGTGAGTATTCAGTTCCCTCTCCTTACTAAATTGTTATTAGTTAAAGACAATTAAATATTAGTAGAGTCACAATATTTAGCTATATCTTTTGAAATAATATAATCTATTTATGCTTTTAAACTTCCAAAAATGGGCAGTAAAAAGTTGATCTAGCAATTTTCAGAATAATGATAGCATATGAAAATATATGCAATGGTTTTGCACCGTTAGTTTAATACTGTAGGAACGTTTTTCATGACTTACCTATATAAACCACAGTGCAATATCCAAATAAATATAGGTGAAAATATTCTTTTTTCCAATTTATCGGTCTTCATATACCAATCAGTATGGTGCTGAATATCCTTTATAAAAAAAGTTTATTCACCTTCGCAAAGAAAGTTTTGAAAAAGGAATCGACAGTTAAAATCGTGTCATCGCTTCTGTAAGTAAATCTAAATAGGTTTTATCCTCTTTCACAGTAGACGTCATCGTTTGAAAATTTGTGCAATCGACTTCTATTTCTTGTGATACATATCATTGATTCATTGAGCGATAAATCTGAGACAAGGAAAGTTTTCCCTTACCATCATATATCAACAGATTTACGTTGTTGACGAGACGATTGTAAAATTTCATACAATCAGTGGAAAATTTGTTAAAGTTTAAAGTCATTGATTTCATTTTAATGATAAATTATAAATGTATTGAATAATTTGATTTTGCAAGATAATCCCCCATGATTTGTGAAAAAGAAATGATCTACTTACAATTGCTAAATGGGGTACAGGTAATTGGATATCTCATAGCTATCAACTGCCACAGACTTGCCCTACGTGTAGACCAACCTCGACACAGCAACACACAGATAGCGCTGCCGCTCCGAACTCATTAACACCAATAATCATTTTAAGAACAACGCTCTTCAATTTATTCATCTTGACATATTCCAGGATCGAAGTGAAACACTCAACAGACATTCAATTCAAACCAAGGGTTCTTGATCTCCTCTAAGTTCCGTACTGGTCGTAAAAGCTACAGCAACGGATATGCAACTATTTTAACTAATAAAAATAGATTCAATATCTCATTCTCAATACGTAAAGTCAAGTACCTATTTGAGGTTATAAAAAGATTATTTGTATACGTTTTCAATTAAAAATTAATTTTCTAATTTTCTGTAGTATGCATCAAGTCCACGAGGGAAAAAACCTTCATTGCTTCGGTGTCTTCATTTCCTTAATTTACCGTTATATATTCAATGAGTGTTGTATCCATTATCCAGACGCAGAAGAATACACAAAACTCATGTATTTACTACATAAATTTTACATAACCTAACATTGGGTATTAGCGGTATAAAAATTGAACATTTATTATACATGTATTTTCTACAGCAACAATGAGTTCTAAATTATTATTTACCTTTTGAAATGGTCAGTCTTGTGTGTGAGTCAAACATTTTTTCATAACTACATAATACATTTGATTACGTGGGACTGACGCCTTTTACTAATGATTTATAAGCAGCGCGGCTTACTACTACAGAGAGATATATATACAGCAGAGTGCATCTAGAGTCTCGTTATTAGTGATATACAAAACTATTAACAGATAAATACTTATATATTCAGATTTTTGTAATTATTGATATTGTTATGTTATAAAATAATAGTAAATAAAACAAAAATACATGTCAGTGATTTGACTAACTTAAGAGTGCTGACGCCATATTAAGTATTGTATATAATGGCGTCTCCCGTTACGTCATAACAATGCGGACAAGCCGCTCACAAGAATAAGATACATTGAAAAGTAAATATCTCCTAGTGTTTTCGCTCCTTATTATTAGGTTTAACACTTACTTTTTTTGCCATCTAAAGCTATAACGTAAAACACTTGGAAAATACTGTCCATCGTTGGTCGCTTAAAGAGAGAAAAAACCTCCCGCAAATGACAAGAATTTGGCTCGTAATTTGACATTTTCAATCGGGAATAAATTTACAATAAAGACACAAATTGACTAATGTTTCGAAGGAGTAATATTGACAAAAACCCAAATTAATTTTATAACGTTCACATTTGTTTGTTTCCGACAACAAGTACCACTAAAGCCATCTATTGGAAAATGGCGGAATAACAGGCAACAACCTGATTACCTTTCCTCTCTGTCACTTTCTAATTTTGTTTCTATAATTTCTCAATGCCATTTTAAAGTCCACTTCAAACAATGCATGTTTATTCCTATCATCTATTATTTTAAAGTTTAGAGTTTACGACATGACAAAAAATGGGGTTAACCAACTAAAAAGTATTGAACACAGTTAATGTGAACACATTTACTTAGATATATTACGCTGTCTCTCGACCACAATATACCCTCTTCAAGAAACACTCGTGAATCACCTATTAAAGTTTGCATCATTTCTTTAAAGCGGGAAGACTCTTTTTCGTGCAAAAACACATTACAAAAAGAAACGCACTCAGCGCAAGAAATAACCCTGCTGCAATAATTTGATAGGCTCCCACCATTTGCCTCAGACTGATAGGACTCGGCGGTTTCGGTTTTTAAGTGTCATCATTAATTGAGATAACTCCTTTGACAGTCATGCTGTGTAACATTTGATTCAACTACCAATTGTACAATCCAGCTTCCACAACCCGAGAAACAAATAAATGAACAGGCCCTGCGATTGGTGAGTGTTTGCGTATAGGGATTGTTAAAAGCCCTGGAGATATCACGTATTCTGGAACAATATGGAAAGGGTTTTCTCCGGATTCCACACTAGAACTCATGATTTTAAGCCTAAACCCTGTGCTCAGAAAGCCTTTAGTTCCATCCTTATAAATTCCCTTCACCATGTCATTAATATCTTTTACATCTACGATTTTGATTTTCCGTGCGAGTATTTTGAGTCCTTCACTGTTGTCCGGATCATCAAATGTGTCGTAAAATGAAAAGGAATTAATCGCCTGGAGGTGTGAGACAGCGTCGAAGATCGTATTTGGATTACTTCTCTTCGGTGGAGCCGCCATGAAACTGAAGAAGGCACCATTGTATGCATTGGCCACCACCAGAGTAAACAGCAGAAGAAATGAAAGGGCCACTCTCTGGCTTTGATTGGTTGCGTTTCTCGCACACGCTCCAGTCAGGGCCACCTGCAACAATAAAGCAACTTATCACCATTCCGCTTTTAATCCGGAATGTGATAATTGCGAGATGCGGTCACTGAATGAATATTTTTTTCGAGGAGGTCTAAAATGTTACTGTACAGTTTTATTTAAATTTTTATTATATTATTAATTTTATTTTATATTAATACATTTCAAAGGTAATGTAGCATTTACGTTTATTACCAAATTTTTGTTTTCTATATTTTTGTTTTTGGTATTGTTCTTAAGTAAAACAATACCCTTTCTTTATAAAATTACTAGCGTACAAAGCAACGTGCAACAATTACATGTTTCTCAATCTTAAAGGAATGCAAACATACAAACACAATTTCTATGTTGAGAGCTGTTCGCCTACAATCGCGTATTCTACTGATGATTTATAAGAAGCGCTGCTTTCTTCTAAAGAGTGGTATATCCAGCAGATAGGAGCACTTCCTTCACGTAGTACATGAAAGCCCTATTGGCTAAATTTTCAATCGAGTTTAAAGACCCTGAACGTTTAAATCAAGAAATTAATGAAGTATACTTTAAAATGTTCTTTCACTAACAGAGGTCTCGCAATAAATATTTAAAATTTTCGATGAGCCTCAGCAGAAAGTTCCTTTATAATGAAGCTAAAAATTAAAACCTTCCGCAAATGACGTCCTCTTCATAAAACACTCGTAAAATACTAATTATTTTCTCCATAACTTTTTCATTACNTTTCGTGCGAAAATACTTTTCTATAAGAAACACAATCAGCGCAAGAAAGTATCCTGCTGCAATAATTTCGTACGGTCCCACCATTTGGCTCGTATTTATGGGACTCGGTTGTTTCGCTTTTAGAGTGTAATCATTAGGCAAGACAACTCCTTTTACAGCCATGCTGTGTACCATTTGATTCATCCAATGTTTGTACAATCCACCCTCCGCAACCCTGGAAACAAATGAATGAACAGTCCCTGCCATTGGTGAGTTCTTGCGTGGAGTGATTGTCAAATGTCCTGGAGAAATAATGCATTCTGGAACAATATGGAAAGGGTTCTCTACAAATTCAGATTGGAATTTTTTCAGGGAACTCATAATTTTCAATAAAGTCTTCGAGCACAGAAGGCCTTCAGTTCCATCGTTATAAATTCCCTCGACAGTGCAAGTCTCTTTTAATTCTACAATTTTAATTTTCCGTGCAAGAAATTTGAGTCCGGGACTGATATCCGGATTTTCAAATATGTCGTGAAATGAGCGCGCGTAAATTGTCTGAAGGTGAGAGACCGCGTCGAAGATCGTAGTTGGATTACTTCTCATCGGTGGAGCCGTCATGAAACCGAAGAAGGCACCATTGTATGCATTGCTCACCACGAGAGAGAACAGCAGAAGAAATGAAAGGGTCATTCTCTGGCATTGATTGGTTGCTTTCCTCGCACACGCTCCATTGAGGGCCACCTGCAACAATAAAATTACTGTACAGACAAGTTCGATCTTACCTGTACAAGAAAGTTATTACTGAAAAAATACAAAGTGATGAAGGGTGAGGCAGTGATGAGTATTGATTGTTAATTATAATAAACGATTTAATGACATGCTATGAAATAATTAGAAATAATGATACAGTACTGGTTTCCTAGAGATGGTAAATATGATGAAATGAAGAGAAGATCCAGGAAATCAGCTGGTTAATTTAGATCGAAGTTGATTGTAAAGTTGAGACGGATGTTTGTCGTGTTGACAAACGGAATAGTTGATGTGTAGTGATCTCGCGGTCGCAAGTATCTTCTGAAGTGCAATTGTAGGCTCCATCTTACGAAAAATTCGAACCACGACATACGAGGCGAGATCAGAACTGTTTCCTCTTACTACCTTCTTCTCTCCACAAACACTTAACACAACCTTATCATTCACTAAGGACCCCACTCCCCATCTCCTCCGAAGTGAAGTCTATGCTCTCACATGTAGTGATTGTCCCTCCGTGGTTGTCGGGCAGTCTGGACGAACATTCAAACAAAGGATACAGGATCACGTAAATGCATGGAAAAATAATACAACAGTCTCACACTTCGCCAACCACCTATAACACTTCGTCTCACACTTCGACTTCTCATCGTTCTCAATTACACCTTCCAATTCCCAAAATGATTCTAACTGTTCCTCAATGGCTATATTCAAATTAGTTTCATCATACATTGCAAAATTACAAGAATATTCTTCGACCACCTCTGGAGGTATTGACCCAGCAAAGACAAACCCCAGTTTTGTACCGATAAATGAGGGAAATGATTTGAAATCATATTTTTTGTTGAGTAATATTTGACAAAATATCTCACAATTCAAAAGCATGTCAATTGAACCGGATTTAAAGAACTGAGGGTTTGCTATTTTGACCTTATTAGGGAAAGAAATCACACGGAATTTAATGTCCTTAATAGGCAGATTTGCAGATAATTTTAGAAGAATGACGCACTTGATTTTACTGGTATACTTATGAGGAAGAGATAGTTACCATCGTAACAGCATTCGAACCAGTTTTCAATGAGCTGACCGAAGACAATTTATTCTCTTGTTTAATTCTAATCAATTCTAATTTTTGAACTAATCTTTCAGAAATGAAATTTGACATTGAACCGGAATCAATGAGCGCTCTTACAGGAATATTGTGACCGCTAGCATCGCTGACCTACACAATAGCTGTCGGTAAGGGCACTGCCTTTTCAATATCAACAGCACATTGTATCACTGTTTCAGTCTGAGTTACGTTTTACTTTTCATTTGAAATTTTTTCTTCTAGATGTAATAAGGAAAGATGCCTTCCTTTGCAAGAGAGACAGGTTTTCTTTGAACAAGTATGATCTTTTGTAAATGGAGATAAATTTAACAACCTTGAACATTTGTATAATCTATGAAACGTTTCTGAACATAAGAAGCATTTCGAAGGAATTTTCTGGGTCGTCGAATTACCCTCATGGTAGACCACCTGCTTCCTTTCCATATTCTCTTTTGGCCCGCAACTAACCTGACTCTCTACGTGAAGTACTGAAGAATATAATGACATTTCAATTACCTTTTTACGTTTTTCAAGAAATTTTATCACGAGTTTAATGTCATTTGAACCAGAGGGGAATTCCATAAACCAAGCCTTTCTCGTTCCCAAGTCCAATTTTTCTAAAAGTATAGTTTGCAATAATATATTTTCTAATCCTGAATGTAATTGTAATGTGTTTATTTCATCGACATGGGAAGATAACTCTGAGATGAATTGTTTCATATCATTCATACCCTTTGATTTCAACACGGACATTTTGATCATTTCTGAACAATGTTTTATAGCTATCTTATTTACGTCATGGTAATTTTCAATAAGATTTTCCCAGCACAAGGTAAAGTTATGGTCAGATATGTCATGATTTTCCAATAGCGTTAGTGCTTCTCCTCTTAGAGATGAAATTAAATAATGCATCCTTTGCACATCCGTTAAGCCTTTGTTTCTTACAATTAAAGCCGAAAACAAATCGAAAAATCTAGTCCAATTTTCTAACCGGCCAGAGAAAACTGGTATTGAAATTGGAGCAAGTCTGATTAAACTGTTGGTTGAAACATTTTGTTGCGGTGTTTCTTAAAACAGAACTAGTGTTTTTAGAATTCTTTATAAGCAAGGCAGTGTTATCTTTCGCGTTAAGGTACAAATCTTCTAGTTCAGATAGCAATTCTTGGTTCAATACGACATGTGATTCCTCAATCAGTTTATTTAATTCAACCCAGACTGATTCTAAATGACGTTATCTGTTCTCAGCCTGATTCAAAGACACTTTACCTTCGTCAAGAAATGATGACAGTTTGTGAATTGATCTTTGAATATATAATAACTTTAATTCAAGTTTTTTTCTTAGATTCTGGCCTGATGACTTATAACCCAGATGACAAAAAATATTTAGATACCTTCAAGACAAGGAATAATGAGCAGAACTACGCTTTTCAATACTTTTAAAATAGTTTGATTTCAATGTATTCTAACCTGATTGTAGCTTATTAAGAGAAGTTTATTTTATGGTGCTTGCTCACTTCAAATTTCTTGATGCTTTGTTTATATATTAAAAACATGTAAAAGTATAAGAGTAATCATATGTAGTAATAAATTGTACTAGTAAGATTGCTAACAACAGCTCATCTTGACATGGTATCAATCTGGATGGCAATCAATAGTCTATTCTATTTTTATACAAAAACAAGGAATAATGAAACAGCAACACTTTTCAGAAAATGTTTTAAGGTGCTAACATGTAGGAGTGTAAGAGTAATCAATTATCTACTAGCAACAATCTAATCTGAGATGGTATGAGAAGAATACTCGATGAGGAATTTTTACTTGTTAGTATCACAGAATAATTGTGAGTTACAGAATTATTGTAGCATTTAGAATAATTTAAATAATTTTGCCATATATTCATCTGAAGAGCAGAATGTTCCAATATCTAGAGGTCCCTGGTTCATTCCCGGGTACGTACGGCTCCACATTGTCAACACAAAACACGAAAAAATCTGCAAGAAGACACCAACTCGAACCAGGACGTCCTACTAACAGTTTTCTCACAAGAGTAGAGGACGAATCAGTAAAGAACACACTAATTGTTTGGAGAAAATTAATCTGATTCGGGCTTCTAAAAATACTATTTCATTGTCGTGAAGTTTTCTAGAGCTATATTAATAATGAGTTGAAATTAAGAAGCCAATTCAAACCATTCAATAATGCAAATTTTAGTAAGTTGTTTCAATGTGGAAATATGACCAAAATACGAATTCAGTAAAATACAATGCTTATTTTCAGTCGCCTCCTTGTTTCTCGTAAAAGAGCAGCCTTGACAAATGACGGTTTCGTCTTTTCGACTGTTTTTTGTCG
>NNCF01125857.1:47915-62250 GCA_002313205.1 Laupala kohalensis | reverse complement strand
TCTAGGCTTTGTCTAGGGGCGTGTTTATTGTAACAATAAATCGTGAATTTAGTGGGTTTTTTTCGACTCATGATTTTTAAACACTATTTTTCTGAGTATAGTGATTATTCTATCTATAGTTCGATAATAATTTGTACATGTAATTTTTTACGTAAAATTACAAACAATTGACATTCTATTAGTATTATAACTCGCAGCTAACTTTTTATCTTATCTAGGAACTTTTGCTGAAATTTTTGAATCCGCCCCTGCCTTTGGGGCCCTTGATCGGAATTGATGGGATGGTCCCTTGCTTGCTTCCGGAGAGTAAATTAGTTTATGGTTGAGGTCAATTCTGCTGACACATTCACAATTACGAGATATTGACAGAGGTGTTTTCCATTTAATAACTGGTCTGTAGTTTCATAGCATTGGTTTTTAATGTTAGTAGAGACGGGAAATTTCACCATCCTTGATCATCAGACAGTATTTATTTTGGTTCTCAAGAGGAATAGCTTTGTTTCTGCGTCGTTACATACAATAATAGCCATGTGTTATAAAAATATTTTCCACATTTGAGTTATACAGGTTTTGGGTTTAATACGCTTGCATTGCTAGATACTGGCTACTGTTTACATGTTGCTGGCAGTACTGTGCAGGACGGTTTGGTCTGGTCTCCTTATTGAAGAAAGAGAAAGAAAACATTAATAGCGACATTGACAAGTAATAAGCAGTTGTGTTCGTTTGATTCAGTAATAATAGAAGTCGGGCTTCTCATTAAACTTTATTCTTCTGCCTGATCTTGTGTGACTCCCAGGCGGGGGTTTCGGTGTCGCTTCTTTGTCTTGTTGAGTGATTTTTTCTAGGGGTTGTACGTGAGTGGTATTTATTGGGTCCGCCGTGACGAAAGCCGGTTTGATGCGGTCCAAGCTCACTCGTACGTTTTTTTCGTTGATTTTGATTGTAATTGTCTTGTTGTCCTCAGATTTGGACAGTACTTCGTACGGTCCGTTATAAGGGGGGACAAGCGTTTTTCTGAACGGGGTGCTACGTAGGAATACGTGAGTTGTCTTTAGTTCTTTGTGGATAAACGGTTGTCGTGTTTGTAGCCTTGGTACGACTGGTTTAATTTGCCGTATGTGGCGTACCAAGTCTTGGACATAGGTCGTTGTCGGGTGTGTGTCATCTTTATTGTATTGATGAAAAATATCGCTAGGTAGCGTGAGTGTTTTTCCGAATACCAGTTCCGCAGTTGAAGCGTTTAGGTCTTCACGGTGCGCGGTACGGAAACCCAACATGATTACGGGTAGAGCTTTACTCCACCCGGTGTCATGCGACATCAAGGCGGCTTTGAGCTGTCTATGGAGACGTTCGACCATGCCGTTAGTTTGAGGGTGGTACGGTTACGTTCTGTGTCGGCTGATACCAAGTCGTTGCATTAATTCCCCGAATACTTGACTTTCGAATTGGCGTCCTTGGTCAGTAATGATTTTGGTTGGTACTCCGTATCGAGCAATCCACCCGTGTAGAAGTGCGTCGGCAGTTTTTTCCGCTGTTATGTCCGTCATGGGGATGACTTCGGACCAACGTGTAAATCTATCAATAACCGTTAGGGCATATCGATATCCCTCGGAGTGCGGTAGTGGTCCGACTATGTCCACATGGATTGTGTCGAAACGGTCTTCGGGTGGTTTGAAAGATGCGTGTGGTGAGATGGTATGTCGGTAAACCTTGTTTTTCTGACATTCTAAGCAGGTACCTGTCCAGTTTTTTATGTCCTGGTTGATGCTGGGCCAGAAATATTTATCTTTTATTAGACGTGCAGTTGCTTTTCGACCTGGATGCGATAAATTGTGTGTTTCGTCGAAGATCCGTTTTCGAAGGTTGGCTGGGATTAAGGGCCTGCCTTACAGATTAAAGTCAAATCTGAGTTGGGGATTGTCTCCTGAACGTACCAGTGTGGTTTCAAAGTTATTAATTGTTGTATTTCTGGATCTTCGAGTTGAAGCTGTGCGAATTTAGAAGTATCTTGTAGTAATGTTATCATTTCGACACGTGACAGTGCGTCGGCACCGATGTTCTCGTTACCTTTTATATGTCTAATGTCGGTAGAAAATTGTGCTATGAACTGAAGCTGATTGAGTTGTTGCGGAGGTAGTTTTTCTCGTTTTTGGCGGAATGCATGAGTTAAAGGTTTATGGTCCGTGTATATGGTAATTTGAAAACCTTCGAACCAATGCCTGAAATGTTGCACGCTTTCGTAGATTGCTAATAGTTCACGGTAGTAAGCTGGCATTTGACTTTGCTTCGCGGTTAGTTTTTTACTATAGAAGGAGAGGGGCTACCATTCTTGGTCTACCTGTTGTTGTAGGCACGATCCAACATGAGTCGCAGACGCGTCAGTGTATAGCGCCAACGGTGCGTCGCTGCGTGGGTGCATTAAGGTGACTGCGTTTGCTAGGCTCTCCTTGCAGTCCGTGAAGGCTGCTTTCAGGATGTCCGTCCATGGGAATGGTTTTGTTCCGTCTTTTCTGCCACCGGAGATGGCGTCGATTAGACCGGCCTGAGGCACCGCTGCTTTTGGGATAAATCGCCTGTAAAAGTTTAAGACGCCGAGGAACCGTCTCATAGCTCTCATGGTGGTAGGTTGTTCCATTGCGCGGAGCGCGGTGACGCGGTCCTCTGGTGGGCTTATGCCTTTGGCGTCAATGGTGTAACCGAGAAAGGTCAGTTCTGTGACGCCGAAGGTTGACTTCTGTATGTTTACTACTATCTCGTGCTCTCGCAGCCTCTGGAACAGCATCTCTAGGTGATGTTTATGTTCGGCTGCGTTCTCGCTAAACACAAGAATGTCATCGATGTATACATATACAAAAGGTAGACCAGTGGTTACTTGGTCCATGAATCGCTGAAACGTTTGTGCACTGCATTTTAGACCGAACGACATTTGTAAGTACTCAAACGAGCCTATAGGTGTAACTATGGCCGTTTTCTCTATATCTGCAGAGTTTACTGGTATCTGGTGGTACGCTTTCACCAGATCGATTTTAGAGAAAATCTTTGATCCCGCAAGGTTGTTGGCAAAGTCGTGTATATGACGCATCGGATACGAGTCTGGTACGGTCCGGTCATTGAGTCTCCGGTAGTCTCCACATGGGCGGTAAGTACCGTCAGGTTTCTTGACTAGGTGGAGCGGTGATCCCCATGGGCTACGGGAGTGTCGGACTATACCGGCTTTAACCAAGTTTTCAAATTCGTTTTTCACGATTTTCAGTTTCTCCGGGGTTAGTCGACGTGGTCTGCACGTGACAGGTTAGTGGTTGGGATGTAGTGCATCGTGTTAGGTCTAGTGCAAAATTTTCCAGATGGCTTAGTTAGATCGGGGAATTTATTGATTATTTCAGCGAATTCATTATCCTGGATTTTTTTAATTTTTATTTCGGCGCATTTGCATGCATTGAATTTTGTACTTGTCGAGATTCCCGTTAATTGATCGCTGAGTTTTCCGGTTCCACAGTTTAATATAAGTTCGTAATGGGACAGGAAATCTGCACCTAAGATGGGATCTTGTACGTCGGCTACTGTGAAGTTCCAGGCATATTCTCGGCGGAGGGTGAGATTTAATTTTAAATGAGCAGTTCCAAAGGTTTGGATGTCTGTGGAGTTGGCTGCATTTAAGATAAGTCCGGTGGGAGTTGTATTTGTTTTCCAGTGCTTCCTTGGAAATATGGAGACATCTGAGCCTGAATCAATTAAGAAATGTAGACCGGTACTTCGCTCGTATACGTAGGGGCGTTTTCCCATCAATCTGTTACAGAAACTAATTTTGGGGTCGCAAGCATGCACGCCGCCCTTCAACTTTGGGTTGGAGGGCGGCTGTCTAAGTTTTTTTGGTAGTTGCAGGGTTGGAGGCATCGTTTTGCGTCGTTTCCGAATTTTGCGTGGTACCAACATATATCGCGTGACTTGTCAACGTTCGAACGTGAACGTGAGCGAGTACGAAAACTTCGTTGGTCGTTGCGGTATGGCGAAGGGTTTCGCTGGTAATTACGGTTCGTACTTTGCATTTGCAGTTCGGCCATTTGTTTTGTTAAGGTCGTTAGCGTTTGTAAAATGTACTCCATACGTGGGTCAGTGGGAGGTACAGGTGCCGTTTCTCGAGTGGCTGCTACGGTACTCGGGGTTTGGAGCGCCATTGCAATTTTGTCGGCGAAGGTGGCCTGCTCCGCTACATCATTGGCGCAACTTCCTGCTAAGATTGTTCTGACTTGGACGGGAAGGGCTCTCTTAAGTGGTNAGTGTAGAGATTTGACTGGTTTGCAACGAAACCTCTGCTTCCACAAGATAAATAAAATTTCCAAGCTAATCCTTCAAAGGTAAAAATCTTTATTACTTTAATGAGAATCTAACTTGGAACAAGATAAATTAAAGGGTTGACACAGTACGACAAATTGACGGTTTTATGTTCCGTTTAAACTGATTTCTCACGTATTGGCACTCGTGGCAGTGCTCTGCAAGGCTCGGCGGTCTTCTGCTCGTAAGTGCCGGCGGTGAGGAACTTTGTCGCTGCGTCTTGCGTTGGGCTTCGAATCCTTGGGCGTCGCGTCCTGAGGGCAGGATTTTCCTCAGGGTTGCAGCGCCGTCGAGGTCGAGCTTCGGAGTTGCCTTCTTGAACGTAGGTTCTTCAGAATCCAATGTCGATGAAGTTTGAGTAGATTTCTGGTAGCGGAGCGTGGCTCACGTTCAGCGTTTTGTGGTTTCTTCAGAACCGTTTGAATATGCGTCCCGAAATGTGGGAGTGCATATTATCAGGATTGCAGTAGCCGGAATATACTTAGAATTCGTCTTTAGGATTCGTTGTGTGCGAAATTCGGCTTGCAGCGTTTCAGAGCGAGTACAGCGAAGTGAACTTGGCTAGGTTCAGCGAGGTAATGCTTGTTAGGTTGCCAAGGTCTTGGCTCTTGCGCGGAGACATCTGACGATCTGGGCCCACATCAGACCTGATACGCCCTTCAAGGGGCAGGTTTTGTGGATGCCGCTATGTAATATTTATTTGTTTACGATGTCCACGTATTTGTGGTACAGTGCATTGCATAGAATCTATAGTGGACCGTATGTTTGTTTGTGATTCCTTGCATGGAGTCTGTTGGCCTTGGAATCTGCTGGCCATGGAATTCGATGTCATGACTCGAGATTCTCGTGTATGGAAGGCCATGCCGTTGAAGTTTGGTAAATAAACACGCATGGCGGGTGCCTTACAATTTGTGTCGAATACGTGTTTACTCGATGCATAGGAAACGGTGTTCCTGTATCAACTATTTTGATGCGTGCGAGCATAGTCGATAGGCGTGGGCGTAATCGGGGGAATGGTTGCATGAAGAAGACGATGCGGGTGTGCATGCTTCGCCTACTATGTGGGAACTTCCCACACCTTGTCAAGCTCAGTTGTTTTTTAGCAATCTTACTAGTGCATGTTATTACTATATGTGATTACTTCTTACTCTTACAGGTTTTTTAATATAAAAACCACGCCTTTAAAAACTTGAAGTGAGCAGGCACCTTAAAAAGAATTTTCTCTTAAGCTAGAATCAAGTTAGAATACATTGGAATCTAACTGGTCGAGAAGCGTTGAAAAGTGTTATGTTCTTTGTTCCTTGTCTTGAAGGTATCTAAACCATTTATTGTCATCCGGTTGTAAGTCATCATGCTAAAATCAAAGAAAAATTTTGAATTGAAGTTATTATATATTCAAAAATCACTTCACAAGCTGTCATCATTTCTTAACGAAGGTGAAGTGTCCTTAAATCAAGCTGAGAACAGACTAGCTCATTTAGAAACGGTATGGGTTGAATTAAGTAAGCTGATGGAGGAATCAGATGTTATATTGAACAAAGAATTGTTATCTGAACTAGAAGATTTGTATCTTAACACAAAGGATAACATTACCTCGCTTATAAAAAATTCTAAAAAGGCTAGCTCTGTTAACTCCCAAGAATCACCACAACAAAATGTTTCAGCTAACGGTTTAATCGGACTTGCTCCAATTTCAATTCCAGTTTTCTCCGGTCGGCTAGAAAATTGGACTAGGTTTTTCAATTTGTTTTCTGATTTAATTGTGAGAAACAAGGGCTTAACGGATGAACAAAAGATGCATTATTTAATTTCATCTCTAAGAGGAGATGCGCTAAGGTTATTGGAAAATTATGACATATCTGACAATAACTTTACCTTGTGCCGGAAAAAACTTATTGAAAATTACCATGACGTTAATAAGATAGCTATGAAGCATTGTTCAGAAATGATCAAAATGTCCGCGTTGAAATCTAAAGGTTTAAATGATATGAAAAATTCATTTCAGAGTTTTCTTCTCATATCGATGAAATAAACACGTTACAATTAGATTCGGGATTGGAAAATATATTATTTCAAACTATTCTTTTAGAAAAATTGGACTTGGGAATGAGAAGGGCTTGGTTTATGGAATTCCCCTCTGGTTCAAACGACATAAAACTCTTAATAAAATTTCTTCAAAAACGTGTCAAGGTGTTGGAGATGTCATTGGATTCTTCAGTAATTCATGTAGACAGTCAAGATAGGCGTGGGCCAAGGGAGAATATTGAAAGAAAGCAGGTAGTTTACCATGAGATTAATTCGACAAATCGTAGGTTTCCTTCAAAATGCTTCTTATGTTCAGAAACGTTTCATAGTTTATACAAATGTTCAAAGTTTTTAAATTTATCTCCAAGGGAAAGAAAAAACTGCTTAAGGAATAACAATTATTGCTTTAATCGTTTAGCTCCATTTAAAAATATCATACTTGTTCAAATAAAACCTGTCTCTTTTGCAAGAGAAGGCATCATTCCTTATTACACGTAGAAGAAAAGGTCTCGAATGAAAAGCAAAGCGTACCTCAGACTGAAACAGTAATACAGTGTTCTGTTGATATTGAAAGGGCAGTCATTTTACCGACATCTATTGTATATGTCAGAGATACTAGCGGTCACAATATTCCTGTAAGAGCGCTTATTTACTCCGGTTCAATGTCAAATTTCATTTCTGAAAGATTGGTTCAAAAATTACAATTGATTAGAATTAAGCAAGAGACTAAATTGTCTTCGGTTAACTCACTGAAAACTGGGTCGAACGCTGTTACGATTGTAACTATCTCTTCCTTCAACCATAAGTATACCACTAAAATCAAGTGCGTCATTCTTCCCAAGGTATATGCAAATCTGCCTATTAAGGACATCAATATTAGTTCAATTTCCTTCCCTAATAAGGTCAAATTAGCAGACGCTCAGTTCTTTAAATCCGGTCCAATTGACATGCTTTTGAATTGTGAAGTATTTTCTCAAATATTACTCAACAAAAAATGTAATTTCAAATCTTTTCCCTCAATTATCAGTACAAAACTTGTGTTTATAATTGCTGGGTTTATAATATCTTCAGAGGTGGTCGAAGAATATTCTTGTAATTTCACAATGCATGAAAAAAATAATTCTAATAAAGCCCTTAAGGAACAGTTAAAATGATTTTGGGAATTAGAGGGTTTCAATCAGAACGATGAGAAGTCATCGGTTGACCCATCAGAGTTACATTTTAAGAACAACACTGTCAGACTCTCTGATGGGCGTTTTCAGTTGTCGTTACAGTTCAATCAAGAAACAAAGTTGCTAGGAAAGTCATATAATTTGGCCAAAAAGAGATTATTAATGTTAGAAAAACGGTTTGCAATTGACGAAGGTTTACAAAAAGATTATAAAGCATTCATTGATGAATATTTAAATTTAGGTCATGCCACGAGAGTAGGAAATGAGGTATTCGAACAAAATCATTTTTTTATCCCTCATTTCGCAGTGAGAAATGCAAATTCTTCCACAACACCACTCAGAGTCGTTTTTGATGCCTCTGCCCGTACCTCAACCGGGTATGCAATAAATGATCTTTTGATGGGAGGTCCGCGAATCCAACGAAACTTAATGGATATATTATTGGAATTCAGAGTAAACATAGTAGCATTCAGTGCTGACGTTCAAAAAATATACAGACAGGTTAAAATAATACCATCTGACAAAATGTTTCAATTGATTCTCTGGCGTGACGACCCCGGAAGAAGAATCCAAATTCTATCTCTCAATACCTTGACGTATGGCTTTAAAAACAGTTCCTTTGGTGCGGTAAGATGCTTGTGGGAATTAGCAGAGGAAAGCAAAGCGGCATTCCCCCCGAGCTAGCGATATTGTAAAAAAGAATTTCTACGTAGATGATTTACTGAGCGGAAGTCATGATGTCAAATCAGCGGTAGGAATAGCTCAACAAATAAATTACATATTAGCACAAGGTAAATTTCCTCTAACTAAATGGGCTAGCAACAGCCCAGATTTCCTGTCATATTTTTCAAAAGAAACCTTAGCGCAATCACCGTTGATTTTAAAAGACGAAGGCCACTTAAAAACTCTTGGTTTAAAGTGGAATCCTACAGATGTCACATTGAGCGTGTGTGGCAAATTCGAAACTTTTTCAGGTCCCTTCTGTGGGTACCAAAAGAAAAATGTTGAGTGTTATCAGCATGATTTTCGATCCAAATGGTCTTTTAAGCCCAGTGTAGGGACACATCCCTACATATACATTATACATACCTAATACGTATTGATGAATCTCCCCCATGTAACACGCAAAATGTTACATGAAGCCGAAAACTACGACGATGCGCCATGTTGTTTATACTGGTCTCTATGACGATCGTCAAACATTCAAGACAGCATCAGCATACGACGCCAAAGAATCCTAACACTGTAAATAGTGGAAGACTCCTTGATACACACGCGTGCAACGAAGACGCCCCTCGTTTATTTCTAAATAGACGAGCCTCGCTCTAGTATTACGTCGTCACGCTCGTCGCTTGTCTTTGTTTAGCTTATAGCTAAAGGCAACGAAGAAATCACTCTGCCAAAAGTTCTTGAGGTGTTCACATCGCTACCCGATAAGCTCTCACAAGAAATTCGGCTCCTCAGAAATAATTTCTAAGTTGAAATTCGTGACAACGATTTCACACGCCAAGTGCTGAAGAAATTCTATCTTCGAAACCTGCGACTGAAATATTCGCCGACCTCAGAAATTCTTCTAAGTTGAAACGGATGACAGAACGATTTCACACATCAAGTGCCGAAGAAATTCTATCTTCGAAATTTGTGATTGAAAATATTTCAAGCATCGTCACAAAGCGTCATCTCGCGGCCAGCCCTGGGACCCGCTCTGAGACACGAAGATAACTTCAACCGGAGGCGCCACCACGCACCGGAACATTGCACTTCGTCGACTAGTTACAACCTGACACCACCAGCGGTGACATCTAACGACGAAGAAGGAATCTCCTCAAATTCGACCAAAGACTAACCTGAAGCATGAGTCACGAGAACGAGGCACAAATTCACATTGAACTTTCATCGCCTGTCGTTCGTCGTGTGGTGTTATCCTTTGTTTACATCACGACGATTTTATTTACATAATAAACCTTTTTATTCGAACCTCTGAGTATTTATTTTGGAGAGGAGATTTTATTGTGAAGCAATAAAAAATTCGTCCCCAACACCAGTAACGATACGGTTCAAATTGTTCATTCAAAAGCTGTGGAAGGCAAAGTTACCATGGGATGTTCCTATCGAAGAAAAGCTTCAGAAAGATTGAGAAGAATTGTCGGAAGAGTTGAAGTTCATTCCAGATGAGATTTTTCCTCGTTGAGTTATTCCACCTGATTGTTCAACCACCTTCTCCTTGCATTGTTACACTGACGCAGGTCCTAAAGCGTATGGTTGTATCATATACGTCGTTTCTAAAAATGGTAGCATTAACACAAGCAACTTATTGTGTTCTAAAACTCGAATAACCCCTTGCGCTCAAAATTTGACAACCCCAAGGCTGGAGTTGTGTGGAGCAGTGCTACTTGTCAAACTTGTCGACAGAGTAAGAACTAATCTGCCGATCCTGTTTAAAAATATTCCTCTTTACACTGACTGCCATTTTGTCCTGGATAAAAAGTAAAAATTCTAAAACTGAGCCCTTTGTGTCTCATCGAATTCAAATCATTAAACTTGTCTAGAGAGGTGGTTTGGTCGCATGTGAAAGGTTGTGAGAATCCAGCGGATCTTTTAACCCGTGGAATGTCTGTATCTGCCCTGAACGACTCAGTATTATGGCGACACGGTCCTGATAATCTGGAAAAGGAAAACGGCCATGTTCAATTTATGCCAAATGAAATAAATTCAAAAACCTTATCAGAAGGTGTTCTGCACTTTCATACTATTGTAAATGAAGTCGAGAGAAAAGGAAATGAATCTTAATTAAAGTGATAGCTAAATTCTCAAAGTTTAATTTTCTCATTAGAACTACTGCTTACTGCCTGCGATTCATTCAGAACTGCAGAGCTGCAATAACAAAAGAGGCCAAAAACACAGATCCCTTATCAGTCATACTGTTAAACTAATCGCTGGAACTAATAGTTAAGGAGGTTCAACTCCATATTTTTCATAGTGAAATAAGGGCGTTGATGTCTGAAAACAAACTGTCAATAGGTAGAAAAATATTTGGGTTATTTCCTTTTATTGGTGGTCAAGGTTTGATAAGAGTCGGGGGAAGGTTAAAATATTCTTGTTCTTTTCGATCCCGGCGCTATTAGAGCTAGGGTATCTTTCATTTTCCTCTTCTCTTTCCTCTATTTCTTCTTCTTCTCCCCCCAGGGGACTTACATCTAGTAAGTACGTGTTTGGCGAACACGGGGCCCCGAGCTGAGTCTGGCATTGCTTCCACTTGCTTGTGTAAGGCTTCTTCCTTTCTCTTTCCTGACCTTCCTTGGTCGCCTCTTGTTCTTTTCGATCCCGACACTATTGAAGCTAGGGTATCTTTCATTTTCCTCTTCTTCCACATCTTCTCCTCCTTCTTCTTCTTTCCCCCGCAGGGAGCTCAGTTTCGAGTGAGTATGGGCTTGGCGAACCCCCGGTGCCGAGCTGGGGACTGGTATTGCACCACCAGTTTTCGGACACCGTAAGCTTAAGCGACCACCATTGGCGCGATGGTGGAAAGTTGCGTGTTTTGAAGAGCGGAGATCTTGCCTTCATTGGCCGGGTCGCGAGGAAGGATTAAACATCTATAAAAAACCCTCAACCTCAAGGTGTGTTACGCTCCGATGAGGTGAATGGGTGTTAAGGACAAACACTTGCAAGCGGACAACCTCTGGGGCAACTGCCGCACCTCATTTGAGCGAGGCTTAGTGGCGTCACGCAGGGGCTCCACGTCACCGGACATTTATTTCCTCCGAACTCATGGGACAAAATGAACGATTCCTGTTTTACCCTGCCTTGCGAAGTGGGCGAGCCGCAGGGTAAGTATTAGGTCTCAGGATCTTCGGAGCGGCCGAGGGTTTCCAGCCCTCCTGCTTCAGAAACCAAAAAGGAAAAGTTAAAGAACATTCCTTACGAGAATATTTTTGTCGTTATAACACGTATAGACAGGACACTTGAAAAAGTATCCCCGTTCTATATTTACAAATATATTAAAAGTCTCGTTGGTACATTGAAGAGTATGAGAAGATTAAGAAACGGAACGATGCTGCTTGAAACAAAATCGTGCAAGCAGGCATTAAAATTACGTGAATGTAGTAAGTTGGGAGAGTTCCCTGTAAAGCGCGAACTCCATGCTGCGCTTAATCGCAGCAAGGGGGTCGTAAGTTGCAGGGATATTATGGACACGTCAACTGAAGTTCTAGTTGCGAAATGGGAGGCTGACCACGTAGTTGAGGTCAGTCAGATCATGAGGAAGGTTAATGTTGTTCTACAGAAGACCAGTTCCTTCGTCTTGACTTTTGACTGTCCCCAACTACCAAAGGATATTAAAGCTGGATAGCTAACCTGCCGGTGCGACCCTTTGTTACAAATCCTCTGCGCTGTTTCAAGTGCCAGAGGTTTGGACATACAATAACATCTTGTGAGGGCCGTGAAACATGCGGTATATGCGGGAAGGAAGCACACGATGCAGTCGTCTCATGCCCGGGGCCTGCTAAGTTTATTAATTGCACAGGCAGCCACCTGGTGTGGAGCAGCGGGTGTGTCGCCTTTCTCGAAGAGAAAAAAATACAAGAGATCAAGACTACGGAGAAGATCCCGTACGGTGTAGCTCGGAAGAAATACAGGGCTTTATACCCTGTATTTTCTACCAGTTACTCAACCGCAGCCAAGACTCCTGTAATCTAGAAGAGAGTGTCAATCCAGGCCGATTTCACTGACGTGTCTACGACAACGTACACATGCCAGTTCAAATGCGGCAAGAAGAAGATACTCCAGCCAAACCCAAGACTCTCTCCACACCCCGTCCATTTCATACACAGACGAAGACCAGCAGTGTACCACGTATGTCTTCCAGTATTAAACAAACAAAAACCAAGCAAGGTTCGAAGCAAAATCCCTGAACCTTGTTAACTAAAAGCCTACAACATCGTAGAAGTCCTAGAGACGAATGAAGAATGTCTCTGTTCTTCCTACCTCCGAGTCGGAATGTGCATTGTCCGACGGTGACGCGGAAATGCACTTTCAAGAGCCTGACCCCGGAGGTTCCAAAAAGTAATGGCTTCCTTACTTCAGTGGAACCTTAATGGTTATAGAACTCAACGTGAAGAGTTACAACTCCTAGCGCGTTGTAATCCGATCTGTCTTTGCCTACAAGAGACACACCTTTCACCAGAACACTTACCCTCTCTGCGAGAATACAGCAGCTTCAGATATGACGACACCACGGGAGATCGAGCAAGAGGAGGAGTTGCCGTGTTTGTTAGAAACTATGCTCTGCTCACCTGTTCTCCTACAAACCCACATCCAGGCTGTAGCAATGAAAGTTCATGGCTTGACAGCCATGACCGTGTGTTCTATATATCTTCCCCTGACACTAGATTTTTCGGAGACCTCCCTCAGAGATTTAATTCATCAGCTCCGTCGACCATTCCTCCTCCTTGGAGATTTCAACGCCCACAGTGCACTGTGGGGCTCGTCTCTTTGAATTGCCTCTTTAAATGAGAAGATTTATGCTTAATAAACACCGGGGAGATGACCCACTTTGCATTTGCCACTGGGTCATGGACTGCTATAGACCTATCAGTTTGCTCTCGTGAAGTTGCTGATATCTTTCAATGGAAGGTAGAAGATGATCTGCATGGTAGCGACCATCATCCAATCTGGTTGTCGTTGCAGAAACGTGCAACTGTTCCCGAATGCAAGCCACGGAAATGGATTCTCAGAAAGACAAGTTGGACACATTACCGTTCTCTCTCTGTCTTCAGAGAAACGGGTAGTGTCCAAGAGAGGATCGACCATCAGACCCAGGTAATTCATCACGCTGCTGATGAATCCATTCCAAAAACATCTATTTTTCCGTGAAGACCTCATGTCCCCTGGTGGAACGACGCATGTCGGTCCGCCATTCGGGCAAGGCGAAGAGCATTGCGGAGATTTAAGGCTAGTCCATCTCCGGAAAACTTTGCCGCATATCGGATTGCTAGAGCAAAAGTGCGTAGAACTATCAAAGAATCCAGATCCACCTCCTGGAAAGAGTTTTTAAGCACTATTAAGAGAACAACATCGTCCTCTAAAATATGGGAGTGAATCCGAAAGATATCTGGAAGGTATTCTCGAGTCCCAATATCTGTACTCAATTATCTGAGTCAGGTTCTCACCTACAGCAGAAATGGCAACAGCAATGGTTGAATATTTTGCTGACCTAACATCTACAGGAAACTGCGATCCTGCTTTCAAGAGAAAAAGGAAAACAACAGAGCACATCTTTTGTCTTTCCTTCCAGCAACTAAGAACCCTACAACTCTTCCTTCTCTATGTGGGAACTTGAGTCAGCTCTAGCGACAGCCCACAACACTGCTCCTGGCCCTGATTCAATTCATTATGAAATGTTGAGACAACTCAGTCTCGAGTCGAAAGAATGCTATCTGGATATCTATAATCTTTCTTGATCCGAGGGAGTATTCCCTAATTCCTGAAAGGAAGCAACGCTTATCCCTTTACTAAAACCAGGTAAGGACAAAACGAACATTAGTAGTTATCGAAGGATTTCCTTGATACTAACTACCTGTGTTGGTAATACTCTGGAGAGAATTATCAACCGACGTCTCGTCTGGTATCTTGAACGGCATGACTTTCTGAGTCGACATCAGTGTGGTTTCAGGAAGTTGCATTCCACCCTGGACAACTTACTTCTCCTGGAATCAGCAATTCAAGATGCTTTCGTCCGAAGACAACATCTCATCGGAATATTCTTTGACATCGAGAAGGCTTACGATACTACTTGGCGTCATGGCATT
>NNCF01125857.1:27763-47805 GCA_002313205.1 Laupala kohalensis | reverse complement strand
GTCTTGAGTGTGACCTTATTTGCAGTGGCCATAAACAGCATAACGTCTGCTGTAAAGAATCCTGTTTTACACTCTTTTTGTCGATGACTTTGCTATCTTTTTTTCATCACAGAGTGTCACAGGTGCGGAGCGACAAATCCAACTCGTCATTAATAGATTATACCACTGGTCGAAAACGTTTCTCTGCTGAGAAAACACGCTGTGTTCTTTTCGGTAAGAGACCAAACATTCTGGCAGAACCTCACCCTGGGGAACAACGATCTAAAATTCTCTCCTTTGGGAAATTCTTAGGTCTAATCCTTGATCAGAGACTGAATTGGAATGAACATCTAACAGTCCTAAGAGCAAGAACATTAAAGTCTCTGAATTTATTAAAGTGCCTGAGGAATGGGGATCTGATCACTACTCCCTGCACCTGTTTTATCGAGCATTCATAAGATCTCGGCTCGATTATGGCTGCGTTGTATATAGCTCTGCTCCTGCAAGCTATTTAAAGAAGTTGGATAGTGTCCACTATGCAGAAATTCGACTAGTTACGGGTGCATACCGCACTAATCCCATTCCGAGTTTGTATGCCGTGAGTGGCGAACTATCTCTTTACCTCCGGCAACAACTCCTCATGCTACGACACTTTTGCCACGTGCAAACTTTACCCAACAATCTGGTGCACAACGCGGTTTTTGATCCTTCCTCGTCTTTTTATCAGTTTCTACAACAACGGACTGAGAGCAACCAAACCTTTTGGATATCGCTCCAAAGAAATTTTGGAAACCTAAAATATACGCACAATTAACGTCTTACATCAAGATTTTTGTAAGTCTCCCCCTTGGGCTTTCACAAGCCGAAGATTATTTTCGATCTTCTGCATCATGACAAGAAGAAAACTCCAGCTCCGACGTTGAGGGTATACTTTCACCTAATCCTCTACAAACACCGGGTTCATATCCCTGTGTTTACCGACGGGTCGAAGCAGGCAGATAGGTGACTGCTCCGTGGTATTTCTCCGTAAGACCTGTGCCTACCGTCTAGGTGACTTATGCAGTGTTTACACCGCTGAGTGCTACGCCCATTTGAGAGCATTGCGATCAACAAAGTGCTCCCGCGGATCACATTTCCTGATTTGTTCTGATTCGCTAAGTGCCCTTAAAGCAATCAAGAATGTGTATCCGGCTGATAAGCTGATCCAGAACATGTAGGATGTACTTTTCTCACTGGAAAGTGATGGAAAGAACATAATGTTTTGCTGGATTCGTGGACACGTGGGAATCAGAGGAAATGAGGAAGCAGACGTTTCCGAAAAGTCGGCATGGCTACAGACTCGCATGGATTTCTCCACGATTCCGAAACGAGATCTCATAAATTCCATCGAGTTGAGGATTCTGAGTGAATGGAGCAATGAGTGGTTAGCTGTTGAAGGGAATAAGCTCCGACATATCAAATCTTCTGTTAAGTCATGGAGCAGTTCCTGTAGGCCAGCCCGGCGCGACGAGGTCTTGCTGACCCGCCTGCGCATGGGACTTTGTCTTCTCACTCATAGGTATCTCTTACTACTTGATGATTAACCCGTTTGTGAGGAGTGTAGCTGTTCTCTGACAGTGCGTCACCTACTAACTGATTGCAGAAGATACTCGAGTATACGGAGTCAAATTGGTCTGGTTGCAGATTTACCAACAATTCTCGGAAATGAAACGGTTAATGTTAATAAACTATTGAATTTTATGAGTAGATCGGGGCTCCTCCCACAAGTTCTCGGGAGGGTTTTAAATTTGCATTCTTTTTTCATCTTTTTTGTCTTCTTTGATTTCATTGTTCGTTTCTGTAATTTGAAAATATAATATTTAAAAATTGTTTTCCTTTTTTGTGATATAATGTATTGGTATTCTGTTTTCGTTTCTTTTCTTTCATCTTTGTATTTAGATATTTGTTGAATTCATAAGGGTTTTTTAGTGGGTTATGGTCGATGTATTCGGCGAGTCCCACACACGGGAATGAGTCATTTCGGCTCTTCTCTATGGTGCGAACCTGCATTTTTCCCCACCTCCAATGGTTCTAATAACCTTGCTGTGTACGAGCCCTTATTACCCCGCAAAAAAGGTTTTATTCTGTCGATTGTGACTCGGATTTTTCTTTTATTTATTAACAAATCCATAGCTTTATTATCGTCAGTTTTAGCTAGTATGTTGTATGGCCTGTTATATGGCGGTACTAAAGCTTTTTGGAACGGATTGTTTCGTAAAAGTGCGTGCGTTGCCTGTTCTTCATAGTTGTGAATGAATGGTCGATTTTCTCGTATTCGTGGCTCAACTGGTTTAATGTTGTTCATATGGTGTATTAGATTTTGAAGGTAATTGGTCGTAGGTTTTGTTGAATTCTTGTAATATGTCACTAGGTATTGTGATTTTTTATATATACTAATTTAGCAGTGGATCTCTGATGGGAGTGGTTGAAAAACTTTTGTCAAATTTTCTGCAAATGTTACGGCTTTTTCAGTGTCACTTCTTGCCCATTTCCCATCTTATCGTTTTATTGGAGGTATATGCTTTATTGGTCTTATGAGATGTGTCGTTGCCTTCCAGAGTGAGTAATCACCTTTATTTGGAGATAAGTTGGTGAGATATTGGTGTATTTTTTGACTAGGATGTCCTCTCTGTCATTTTCAAATTTTTGGTGATTCTGTTGAGTTGGAGTTTGTCGTATGAATGATGAGACTCTTGCCATCTCTTCTTTAGTTTTCTTTTCTCTTCTATTATTTCCTGAATATTTGTTGCCAGTTTTCGACATTTCTTTTGTGGCAGGATTGGGGATGCAAACCAGTCAGCTCCTTGAATACTGGTGGTGATATATTCCACTGTTTCATCAATGTCATATTTTGTTTTCAAGGGTATATTGACATTTAAATTTATGTCTAGCCAGGTTTTCAGTTTATTGCAATCTGTTTTGCAGTTAGTTAAGGAGGGAGTTTCGTCTTTCTCTAAAATAGTTGAAGAAATTGTGAGGATTGACGGGGAATGATCAGATAATAGATCAAACAGTGACGATATTTCTATGTAGTTCTGTTCTAATCCGTTTGTTATGAAAACTAACAAATCCGGTATTTTGTTGTGGTCAGTTGGCCAGTATGGTGGCTCTCCAGTGGATATTGTATTTAACTTTAAGGCACTTGCGACCTTCCATAGAATGCGACCTCTCGTTGTGGTTAGTCCTACTCCCCATAGATTATTTTTTGCGTTGTAATCACCTCCTGCTATCTATCTATTCTCTAGTGCTTTAAAGTAATCTTGATGAAATGACCCGTGGACCATATTTATCAAAAGTTTGAATGGAAGTTGCTTGTAGGAATTTTTCTTGAGCACTGACAAGTTAAGAGTAAATTCTATTTTCCTTGATTATAATTGCAGAACCCCCGCAAGGTGTATTATCGGGATGTTTTGTAATATATATTCTATACCGTGCTATTTTGACATGGTTATTGTTTGTGAGATGTGTCTCAGATATCAACATTGCATCTATATCTGTATCAAATAAGGATATTTGTAATTCCTGTTTGTTTTGGATTATACCATTGGCGTTCCATGTCCCTACTCTATAAATGGTCATAATTAATGTATTTTTGCAATTAACACAGTGAAGACTCGCAATAACGAGTATATTTGCTCTGCTTTTTGTAAAATACTGTCTAATTTTGAAAATGACTCTTGTGCTATACTCCCAATTTCTGGCTGTGTCGTTTGATTTATGACAATCTTAGCATAACTTTCGTTGCTAGGTTCCCGATTCACTGGGGCTGTTGAACTGATAGGGGGAAATCTATTGGGTTGAGACACGTCCTGAACTGAATTCATACTTGTGGGTGTAATTTTTCTTGGAACCTCAGGGTACATTTGTCTTATGATGTTTTGGTACACTTCACATGCTTTATAGTTCGAAGGGTGATTATTTTTACAAAGGGAACAAGTGGCTGGAGTAGATTTATCTTCATTGCAAAGTTTAGATTCATGGTCATACATTTATGAGGTCTATTGCAATATTTCTGCGTATGATTGTCATTCTTTTACATTGAACAATATCACGTTTTCTATACGGATGTTCAAATTGTATTTCATCCTACGCTACAAGACCTTCGATCCCCGGCCCAGCGGGTGTCCGTTTTAAACAACTGCTAGAGAAAAACGTCATCACGCTACCTCCTCTAGTGAAATACCCAGACTCTCTCTTTCACCACCTTGGACCTTCATGCAACCAACTGGCTAAACTTTCAAAGCAAGTCACTCCTGCTGCTGTGTAACAACAGCACTTCGGAGAACTAAAAAACCTCTATTTAGATTGTAGCGGAGCTACATATTAATGATACCCTAAATAAATGTGCATTGTGCCGAAGATATGTATATATAAACTATAAACATTTATTAACGAACAATTATCAACAATAGAGTGTTCTAGAACATACCATGACAAAAGGGTGTAAATACTACATTGCTACAATAGACGAGAATAATATTAGTGTGACAGTTGAATAAATAGAACCTAATAGAACCAATCAAGTGCTGTAAAAAATAGACAAAAGACAGTCTGAAGCATGAAGATCTTCACTTCTTGCTAGCTATTCGCGCCGATAAACACAGCAAGTTTGAGCTCCGGTCTCGTGAAGTTCTCACGACCGTATATTTACGTTAAACAGTCAAACAGATAATTTTAGTGTTTTCTCAATGCAATATTGCATTGCAACCTAACTAATTAGTTAAAATTAACTTTTAATTAAATAATATCTGACAGTAACGCATAGAATCATAGTGAATAAATTCTGCGGCATAAATCTCATAAACCAACGCAATCGGATAGAACTACAAACGGTACATTTCAAGATATTGTGTGGATTAGGAGAAAATTAATGAGTGAATCTGTGATCGACATGGAACGCTGTAGCCAGTGACAGTCAACTAATAGTGAGTCAAACTCGACGAGAGTCGAAATAATTGATATAAGTTTGTTTGAGTCAGTTGTTTTCCTATTCAATGTTAATCATTTTCTAATACTTCAATTTCAATGACTGACAGTATCATTTGAATCACTTAATGAATTATTAATACCAGATTGTCTTTTATCACATTGACATATGTCGATTGACAGTTAAATGTAATGTTTTTATTTGTATGTCAAATTTCTATTTTGTGTATTATGTCTTGTTTTACAGGAATCTCATTTATTTATATATTGATGTGTGTCTATTAATCATACTTTGTTTTAATTACGTACAATTGTGCAAAACATTATTCAACGAGAATATTTATAATTTGCTATTTACTAAACGTCATTCACTTTCATCTCACTAATAAAACTAATACTGTTAATTACAAATTGATTAAAGCATTTTCATTCAATTAATTTAATTAATGTTAGTTAACGTTAGTGATTTAGATTTTGATATCGTATTTGTTTACATAGCTAGTAAAATCTTAACTCAAATTCAAAATCCTTCTGATAACAATAATTTTATGGAGTCATTAATAACGTACCATACAGGTATTTTATA
Organism: Laupala kohalensis; assembly: GCA_002313205.1. NCBI lineage: Eukaryota > Metazoa > Arthropoda > Insecta > Orthoptera > Trigonidiidae > Laupala > Laupala kohalensis. The sequence goes on along the minus strand of NNCF01125857.1, from coordinate 42,275 downwards.
ATTAACAAGTTCATCAAACTAAACGACCACGATAATACAAAAAGATGATACGTTTATATACACTGATTTTTTTTTGTGGGGCTTTAGGGCTCGTCAACATCAAAGGTCATTAGAGCCCTTATATATACACTGATGGCTCAGCAATGAATTATTTCGTTGGTGCTACATTCCACTGCCATAGTGCTTCCTGATCTTTCGCCTCCATTCCTTTTGCAGCGTGCACACTGCTGAAAAATTTGCAGTGCTTGAGGCGCTGAAGATCTTTCAGCTATCTTTAATACGGCGTGTGGTTCTCTGCACTGGCTCTATTAGTGCTCTGTGGTCAGTGTCTTCACTGTACACATCTGACACCCTTACGCTGACACTTCAGAATCTAATAAGCCATCTAGTATTTCAAAATTTTGAAATAGTTCTTTGTTGGGTTCCTGAGCATGTAGGTATTATGGGTAATGAAGAAACTGATGCAGCTAAGCGGGGAACACAGAGGGCAGTCCTTGACCTTTCATCTGTTCCTACATTAGCCTCAAAGGTTGCCATAAGATCGTCTCTTCTTGGGACATGGCAAGCCAAATAGCAAAATTGCTCCTTCAATCTGAGGAAAGTAAAAGACTCCGTTAAGACCTGGGTGTCATCATCCCGTGCGAGCAGACATGAAGAAGTAATCCTTATACGACTTCGTATTGACCTCTGCTATCTTACCGATGGTCATCTCTTACGCGGTGAACCTCCACCCATCTGTGAAACTTGCAACACAACACTTACCGTGGATCACTTACTTCTGGAGTGTGTCAAATATAGTACCAGCCGACGGCGAAACAATCTACGGAACAGTTTAAATGTTATGCTGGGGCAAAATGAACCGATTTTGATACGCATTTTTTAGATTCCTTCAGGAATATGGCACCTGGGACAGTATCTGATTTTTGGATCTTCGTATGTTATTACTCAAATCCATAAACGAAACGGATCTCCTCCCACAAGTTCTCTGGTGGGTTTGGATTTAAACCTCTTCCTCCCCTATGCTTTGAATTTACATTTTTCTCTCTCTAAATTTACTTTTTTCTTTGTTTTCGGTTTTATAATGTTCTAGGAATCTTTTGTCTCTTTCTCTTTTTTCATGTGTACTGTTATTCACGAGGGTTTTAGTGGGAATGGTTGTGTCATTCGGCGAGTCTCACACGCGGGGAGAGTTATTTTGGCTCTCCTTAGTGCGTAACAGGATTTTCCCTACATGTACAAAATGTTAAGGCTCTACCTCGATGTCGGCGATCCATAAAGCCCCACAGAAAAAAAAAGAAAAATCCACTCATGCGATCTCTACGCACATGTAACCTCACATCCGGTGATGCTGCATCATTTTGCTGCGTAAGCTTATGTATTAGATGTGTTTACTGCTCCTTTTGCCGGATTTTCTTGTTATATCGTGCATGTTGTGTGTCATATTTAATGATTGTGTATATGATTTGATACGTGGGGATGTTATTTTATATTATTTCTTATCGTGTTAAGAATTAACTTGGCCCCGAGCCTAGTCTGGCATTACTTCCACTTGTGCCACGCTCCTTCCTTTCTCTTTCCTGATCTCCCTTGGTCACCTTTTGTTCTTTTCTATCCCGACGCCATTAGGGCTAGGGTATCTTTCATTTTCCTACTTTGCCCCAGGGGACTAACATGTAGTAAGTGTTTGGCAAACACGGGGCCCCGAGCCGAGTCTGGCATTACTTCTACTTGTGCCATGCTCCTTCCTTTCTCTTTCCTGACCTCCCTTGGCCACCTCTTGTTCTTTTCGATCCCGACGATATTAGGGCTAGGGTATCTTTCATTTTCCTCATTCCTCATTTTTTGTTCTACCCCTCCTTTTTTTTCCCCCCTCATGTTATGTGCCCCCTCATTTTAGCCCCCGCCTTCATTTGATGTATGTTGTGAGATATGTTTTGGTGTGTTGTAGATCAGGAGGGGTTTTAGTGGGTAGGGTTGAATCATTCGACGAGTCTCACACGCGGGGAGAGTCATGTTGGATCTCCCTAGTGCGTAACTGCATTTTCCCTACCTGTACACGTTTTTCGGGCTCCAATGACCTTTGATGTCGACATGAGCCGTAGAGCCCCACAAAAAAAAATTAACTTGGTTACTGTTTTTTTGTTTTGAAGGTAATGTTTGATAAATCTTTTTGTTTATTTTTTATATTTTTAATTCAACGCATTGTAGCAGTTTCAATCGTTAAAAGTAATATTGTAAATAAAATATTTTAATATTTACAGAAATTCTTTGACGAGATAGATAAGGAACGTTACAAAACAATATGAAGTTAATAATACAAACTGTCATATATTTAACCGAAATTATTAATAGATAACATTAATGTTTATTAATATAACTTTGAAATTTCAAAATGCAAAAATTAACTTTTTAGTTCATAATTAAATTCTATAAGAATATTTATGATCTGCTAGCTTTGTTCTTGCGTTATTAAATATTCTATTTTTCTTTATATTTATGAATAAATATATCTTTTGAAATATAATATAAATCTTGCTGATCTAATCTCCTCCATAAACGAAAATAATAGAATTTTTATATTAGAGATTCTTTTATATAAATGCTTGTAATATATTTATTTAATAAACTTTTTAAATTGGGTAAAATGAAGACGATTATGATATAGAGTAACATGTGAAAATCATCCCTGTCCTAACAGAATGCTTTAATGCCGCTCTCTAATCCAGACTGAGAAACGTATATGAGAAAGTATGTGCAATGGTTTTGCACCACTAGTTTGAAATTAGAATGAACGTAAAATGTTGAAGCATTACAAATATTTATTAATCATATAAGGCACGCTTTAATTTACACCGTTAGCATACATTGTCTTTTACATCTTCCTGTAAATCATATTGGAGGGTATGACACATGTCTTGAAAGATGCACGTTTGTGTTTGTTTTGGAGATCGTCGAACTCCAACCAATTGTTGTTGGTCATTCTGCTGTACGCTTTATAATGACTGACGTCTGCTTCCGCCAAAATATTCGTTCTTTAAGACCACATACTCAACTACCCCTATTAATGAATGTGTTCCCGTGGTTAGGACTGGGAACGTTATTTCTGACACAAATTCATCAAGGCGTAGTTTTGTTGGAATACAACAGTCTGGACAGATGTCAAATGTTATAAATTAGCCTGCAAAAAATATGAATTGTACGCAAAAAAATTGTTTGAGAAAGAAAAAGAATTATAAGATGAATTCAAATATACCTAGAATGTTTACATGGGTTTTAACAACGCCATTACAACCTGGGATTCCACAAGGTCTATCCTTTTTCTTGTCTAAAATAATTTTTCTGAGTTCCCCTTGAAATTTATCTGCACTGGATAATAATGATCCTGGCAGAGTTATCAATATATCGTGCTCTGTATCATTTGGAACACATCGTCCCGTGCAACTTTCCCGTTTTGTTACTAGGAAGTTGCTTAAACAGGGAATACGCCAGTAAACCAACGTTGGAAATGCAAATTATATTGAAAGAATTACTTGTCAAGGTCCTTTTTTTAGTAGCACTCATTTAGTAATATTGCACCTCTATTTCTGTACGAGGAAGATGTAATACATTTTTTTGCTAACATATATCATTTTTTAGAAGGGTCAAGGTTGGTAATAAATGATTTGTTCATTTCAGTAACAAGAAGTGTTTGAAATAATGAATCAAACACACAGGTGTTTGAGAATGTGTAGCTTTCGCGATGTATATGGACAGCATATTCCCATTATTTAATAATGGAATTTTATGCAACTTCTTATGCAAAAATTCGTTGCTTGTTAAATTCTCCATTATTATATCTGGCACGCTTTTTCTCTGGTCCTCTTCCCGGGTTTCTCCAGTTTTCAGATGCATTGGAATCAGGTATCTGCGTAACGGCTTGGAGTTCCATGTTTTTGCAATACAGGCAAATTCTCCTTTCTCCCTATCCTTCTTCATTTTCAAGGGGGAAGGAACAACCCGCCAAAATGTGAGCAGATTTTGTGCAAATGATGCATTTATGACCGCTAGAGGGAAAACGTCCATCACGACAAGCTGGGCACTCTGGAGCGGGAAAATGCTGAAAATATTTCTTTTCTACAGTCTTTATGATATGTAATTACTAATTTGATCAGTAAAATTGCAATATACGCAACCCTAAAACAATCAAACTAATTTTTGCTTCTTACAGAAAAGCTAGATACATTTAATATGAAAAGCGAAATACAGCATTTACCCTAGATTCTGGAATCACAATATTGTTAGGTTGTTCGTCTTGAAGAATAAGCAATGCTTCTGGGTATATATCATTAATATGTTGATCAATATCATAGCCAATCGTATCAATTAAATTTTCTTCATTGCCAATTTTGTTTGAATCAATTTGAAGCATATTTGCCCCAATTAGAGTGTTGCGGTTCTGAATATATTCAATATGTTTCTGAACAAAATCGTCGACATGGAGTGGAAATTCATTTTTGAAAATTCGCGTTTTCAAATCATTGTAATCGGACTCCACTGGAGTACTTCTCGCCGGTCTCCTCCCATAACCGAACAAATTTCGAACCACACATGATCAAAGTGGCAAAGTGGAGTAATGTTTTATAGGCTTATCTGCCAGACCACGATTTAGGTGCGCATTGACATCATCTCCAAATTCGTCCAATTTACTTTTGATTTCTTCATTAATTTCCCTTGCCCATTCAAGACATGTTGAACAATGATCAATGTCATCTTCATCAGTAGCATCATCTGTGAATATTTAATAAAATACACAAACAAATCTCATTAATACAAATGAAAATGATGGATTAATACATTTGATCAAAGTTTACCTTTAAAACAATTCGCAAACTTCTTCAAATGTTCATCCACTTCATCATTGACTGTCAATAGAATATAGGTTTCCGTAGATTTTATCAGCAATGATTTTAATGTTTTTTTTTCGCTGCAGAACAAGCTGTCAATGAACCAGTATAATGATTTCTACATACTGTTAAAATTAATATTAAAATTACTTTGGCATCATCAAAGCTTTGTGCCAGAATTAGCAGGCCTAATGCTCCAAAAACAAATTTATAATGCACCAGTGATTATATTTTACAAAATTTGCATACATTTTTTTGGTAGTGTGGGCTACGTCTATTCTTACGTAGCACTTTCGTAAGAGACCACGTTTGCATGTGTCAGCATACACGTTGATACCTTCACAAGGAGTAAAAGCATCTATCAGGGGAAGTAATAAAGCCTTTGCGGAATCACAAACTGTCTCACGAGGTGGTGCAGCACTGGATGATTTTCACTCCTTCAACCAAAAACTAATGTGTTCAATTTTTTTTGGCATTCTGTCAACATTTAACACAGGAAATTGTTTGTGTTCATCCAGACCTATGAATTATAATTTCATATATATAAAAATATGCGCTGGTTTGGTTTAACAGGCAATATAATTTACCTCACACATCCTCCTGCCGCATATAAATATGGTCGGGTTTTCATTGTTTCTCACATATTCTCTGTAAACATTGAATTGCGTGTTACTCCAAAACCGAATAATAAATGGTCCTGCTCCGATATTGTGGACACCCCAGGGGGCTTACATCTAGTAAGTACGTGTTTGGCGTACATGAGGCCCCGAGCTGAGTTTGGCATTGCTTCCACTTACTTGTGCCATGCTCCTTCCTTTCTCTTTCCTGACCCCTTTTGGTCACCTCTTGTTCTTTTCGATCCCGAAGCTATTAGAGCTAGGGTATCTTTCATTTTCCTCTTCTTCTTTCCACTATTTCTTCTTCTTCCCCTCCCCCCAGGGGGCTTACATCTAATAAGTACGTGTTTGGCGAACACGGGGCCCAGAGCTGAGTTTGGCATTGCTTCCACTTACTTGAGCCATGTTCCTTCCTTTCTCTTAACTGACTTCCCTTGGTAACCTCTTGTTCTTTTCGATCCCGACGCTATTAGAGCTAGGGCATCTTTCATTTTCCCTTTCTTCTCCTCTTTCTTCTTTCCCCCGCAGGAAGCTCAATTTCGAGTGAGTATGGGCTTGGCAAACCCACGGTTCCGAGCTGGGGACTGGTATTGCGCCACCAGTCCTCGGACACCGTAGGCTTTGGACATGCTTCAGCGACCACCATTGGCGCGATGGTGGAAAGTTGCATGTTTTGAAGGGCGGAAATCTTGCCTTCATTGGCCGGGTCGCGAGGAAGGATTAAACCTCTATAAAAAAACCCTCAACCTCAATGTGTGTTACGCGCCAATGAGGTAAATGGGTGTTGAGGACAAACACTCACTAGCGGACAACCTCTGGGGCAACAGCCGCACCTAGGTTGAGCAAGGCTTAGTGGCATGATCCGGGAGCTCCACGTCACCGGGCATTTGCTTCCTCCGAACTCGTGGGTCAAAATGAAAGATTCTTGTTTTCCCCTGCCTTGCGGAGTGGGCGAGTCGCAAGGTAAGTATTACGCCTCCGGGTCTTCGAAGCGACCGAGGGCTAAGAGCCCTCCTGCTTCAGGAATAAAGGATAATAAGATACAGAACATTTCACATGAAAATGTTTATATCGTAATGACACGTATAGACGGGACACTTGAAAAAGTATCCCCGTTCTATATCTACAAAAGATTGCAGGATTTGGTTGGAACGCTGAAATCAATTAAAAGGTTGCGAAATGGGTAAATGCTGTTGAAAACCAACACCAACATGCAACCGTTGGCACTTTTAAAATGTACTTTGTTGGGAGAGTTCCCTGTGAAGTGCGAGCTCCATGCTGCGCTTAATCGCAGCAAGGGGGTCGTAAGTTGCAGGGATATTATTGATATGGCAACAGAAGAACTAGTTGTAGAATGGGAGGCTGACCACGTAGTTGAGGTCAGTCAAATCATGAGGAAGGTAAATGGTGTTCTGAAGAAGACCAGTTCCTTCATCGTGACATTTGACTGTCCTAAATTACCAAAGGAACTGAAGTATGGATGGCTGAACCTGCCGGTCCGTCCCTTTATACCAAATCCTCTGGGCTGTTAAAAGTGTCAAAGGTTTGGACACACGACAACATCGATAAGGGACGTGACACCTGTGGAAAGGGCGGAAAGGAGGCACACGAACCCGGCGTCTCATGCCCAGGGCCTGCAAAGTGCATTAATTGAACAGGCAGCAACCCGGTATGGAGCAGGGAGTGTGTCACCTTTCTTGACGAAAAGAAAGTGCAGGAAATTAAAACTACGGAGAAGATCCCGTACGGTGAAGTGCGGAAGAAATACAGGGCTTTATACCCTGTATTTTCTACCAGTTACTCCACCGCAGCAAAGACTCCTGTAATACAGAAGAGCATATCTGTTCAAGCCGATTTCACTGACGTGTCTACGACGTCGTGCACATGTCAATGCAAATGTGGAAAGAAAAATGAGTCAGCCCTTCCCGGGAAAGTTAAAACAACACCAACAGCGCGTCCACATACTACAAAAACACCAAGTAGTAATAAACCTACTGCAACAAAAACACAGACAAAGACAAAGCCTGGTTCTAGGGCTAAACCCCTGAACTCTGTCCAATTACCAAGCAAAAAAAACGCACAGGCGTAAAAAGAACGTCTCTGTGCTTTCTTCCTCGGAGTCAGAACGTGTATTGTCCGACGGTGACGCGGAAATACACATTCACGAACCTGACCCCGGAGGTTCGAAACAGTAATGGCTTCCATACTTCAGTGGAACCTTAATGGCTATAGAACTCAACGTGAAGAGTTACAACTCTTAGCGCGTCGTAATCTGATATGTATTTGCCTGCAAGAGACACACCTTTCACCAGAACACTTACCCTCTCTGCGAGAATACAGCAGCTTCAGATATGACGACACCACGGGAGATCGAGCAAGAGGAGGAGTTGCCGTGTTTGTTAAAAACACAATCTTCTGCTCACCTGTACTCCTACAAACTCAAATTCAGGCTATAGCAGTCAAAGTTCATGGCGTGACCGCCATGACCGTGTGTTCTATATATCTTCCTCCGACACGAGATTTTTCGGAAACCTCCCTCAGAGATTTAATTCATCAGCTTCCTCGACCATTCCTCCTCCTTGGAGATTTCAACGCCCACAGTGTACTGTGGGGCTCGTCGAGCGATTGCCCCAGGGGCCGACTGCTGAATTGTCTCTTTGAGCGGGAAGATTTATGTCTACTGAACACCGGGGAGATGACCCACTTCGCATTTGGCACGGGGACATGGACTGCTATAGACCTATCAGTTTGCTCTCGTTAAGTTGCTGATATCTTTCAATGGAAGGTAGAAGATGATCTGCATGGTAGCGACCATCATCGTATCTGGTTGTCCTAGCAGGAACGTATGACTATTCCCGAAAGCAAGCCACAGTAATGGATTCTCAGCAAGGCTAATAGGACACAGTATCGTTCCCTGTCTGTCTTCAGAGAAACGGGTAGTGTCCAAGAGAGGGTCGACCATCTGACCCAGGTGATTCATCTCGCCGCTGAAGAATCCATTCCGAAAACATCCATTTTTCCGCGAAGACCTCATGTCCCCTGGTAGAACGACGCATGTCGGTCCGCCATTCGGGCAAGGCGAAGAGCATTGCGGAGATTTAAAGCTAGTTCATCTCCGGAAAACCTCGCAGCATATCGGATTGCTAGAGCAAAAGCGCGCAGAACTATCAAAGAATCCAAATCCACCTCCTGGAAAGAGTTTCTAACCACCATTAAGAGAACAACATCGTCCACTAAAGTATGGGAGTCCATACGAAAGATATCTGCAAGGTATTCTCGAGTCGCAATATCTGGACTCGATTATCAGGGTCGGGTTCTACCAACAACAGAAATGGCAACAGCAATGGTTGAATATTTTGCTGACCTAACATCTACAGCAAACTGCGATCCTGATTTAAAGAAAAAAAGGAAAACAACAGAGCACATCTTTTGTCTTTCCTTCCAGCAACTAAGAACCCTACAACTCTTCCTTCTCTATGTGGGAACTTGAGTCAGCTCTAGCGACAGCCCACAACACTGCTCCTGGCCCTGATTCAATTCATTATGAAATGTTGAGACAACTGTCTCGAGTCGAAAGAACACATTCTGGATATCTTTAATCTCTCATGGTCCGAGGGAGTATTCCGTAATTCCTGAAAGGAAGCAACGCTTATCCCTTTATTAAAACCAGGTAAGGACAAAACGAACATTAGTAGTTATCGAAGCATTGCCTTGACGAGTTGTGTTGGTAAAACTCTGGGGAGAATTATCAACCGACATCTCGTCTGGTATCTTGAACGGCATGACTCTCTGAGTCAATCTCAGTGTGGTTTCAGGAAGTTGCATTCCACCCTGGACAACTTACTTCTCCTGGAATCAGCAATTCAACATGCTTTCGTCCGAAGACAGCATCTCATTGGAATATTCTTTGACATCGAGAAGGCTTACGATACTACTTAGCGTCATGGCATTTTACAACAACTCTATGCCTGGGGATTTAGAGGTCTTCCTCTGTTGCTCATTTCCTTTTTGGATCAACGTTCCTTCCGCTATAGAATTGGAAGAGACACCTCGGATCTCCTTCATCAAGAGAACGGTGTTCTTCAGGGCTCAGTCTTGAGTGTGACCTTATTTGCAGTGGCCATAAACAGCATAACGTCTGCTATAACGAAATCCTGTTTTACACTCTCTTTTTGTCGATGACTTTGTTCATTACAGAGTGTCACAGGTGCGGAGCGACAAATCCAACTCGTCTTTAATAGATTATACCACTGGTCGAAAACGACAGGTTTTCTTTTCTCTGCTGAGTAAACACGCTGTGCTCTTTTCAGTAAGAGACCAAACCTTCTGGCAGAACCTCACTCTGGGGTACAACGTTCTAAAATTCTATCCTTTGGGAAATTCTTAGGTATAATCCTTGATCGGAGACTGAATTGGAATGAACATCTAACAGACCCAAGAGCAAGAACACTAAAGCTACTCCGTGCATAAGTTTTATCGAGCATTCATACGATCTTGGCTCGATTATGGCTGCGTTGTATATAGCTCTGCTCGTGCAAGCTATTTAAAGAAGTTGGATAGTGACCACCATGCAGGAATTCGACTAGTTACGGGAGCCTACCGCACTAATCCCATTCGGAGTTTGTATGTCTAGAGTGGTGAACCATCTCTTTCCCTCCGGCGAGGAATCCTCATGCTACGACTCTTTTGCCACTTGCAAACTTTACCCGACAATAACGCGGTTTTGATCCTTCCTCGTCTTCCACCTGTTTCTACAACAACAGACTGAGAACAACCAAACCTTTTGGATATCGCTCCAAAGAAATTTTGGAAACCTTAAATATACGCACACCTAATGTTTTACACGAGGGTTTTAGTAAGTATACTCCTTGGGCTTTGCACAAGCTGAAGATTATTTTCGATCTTTTGCATTATGACAAGAAGAACACTCCAGCTCCGATGTTGAGGGTATACTTTCACCTAATTCTCCACAAACACCGGGACCGTATCCCTGAGTTTACCGACGGGTCGAAGGAAGCTGATGGTGTCGGCTGCTCCGTGGTTTTCCCTGTTAGGCCAGTGGCTACCGTCTAGGCGACTTGTGCAGTGTTTACACTGCTGAGTGTTACGCCATATTGAGAGCATTGCGATTAATAAGGTGCTCCCGCGGATCACATTTCCTGATTTGTTCTGATTCGCTTAGTGCCCTTCAAGCAATCCAGAATATGTATCAGCTGATAAGTTGATCCAGAACATCCAGGAAGTGCTTATCTAACTGCAAGGTGATGGAAAGAACATAGTGTTTTACTGGATTCCCGGACACGTGGGCATAAGAGGATATGAGGAAGCAGACGTTTCCGCAAAGTCGGCATGCCTTAAGACTCGCGTGAATTTCTCCACGATTCCAAAACGAGATCTCCTAAATTCCGTCAAGATAAAGATTCTGAGTGAATGGAGCAATGAGTAGTTGTTGAAAGGAATAAACTCCGACTTATCATATCTTCTGTTAAGTCATGGAGCTGTTCCTGTACGCCAGCCCGGCGCGACGAGGTCTTGCTAACCCGCCTTCGCATAGGACATTGTTCTCTCACTCATAGGTATCTCTTACTACTTGATGATGAATCCGTTTGTGAGGAGTGTAGCTGTTCTCTGACAGTGCGTCACCTACTAACTGATTCTAGAAGATACTTAAGTATACGGAGACAAATTGGTCTGGCTGCTGATTTACCAACAATTCTCGGAAATGAAACGGTTAATGTTAATAAACTATTGAATTTTATGAGTAGATCGGGGCTCCTCCCACAAGTTCTCGGGAGGGTTTAAATTTGCATTCCCTTTTCATCTTTACTGTCTTTTTTGTTTTCATCGTTTGTTTCTGTAATTTGAAAATATAATTTATTTTTTTTTCCTTTTTTGTGAAATAATGTATTGGTATTCTGTTTTCTTTTTTTTTCATCTTTCTATTTGGATATTTGTTGATTTCAAGAGGGTTTTTTAGTGGGTATGGTCGAGATATTCGGCGAGTCCCACACACGGGTGGAGTCACTACGGCTCTTCTCTATGGTGCTAAACTGTATTTTTCCCTTCTTGCATGGGCTCTAATGACCTCGATTTTGACGAGCCCCAAACCAAAAAAAAATTTATTGTGGATGACAAAAAATAAAAGTCAAGTTTTAAAATCAAATCGTGTGCCAAATAGAATAGACCTCCAAACAATTAGGTATTTATGGATTAGAATGTTTGTTATCCGGCGACATATCGCTTAGTTATGAAGAGACTATAATGTGTAGGATTGGTTTCAACAATAATAGTCTGATACTTCTCTTATTAAAAAAATTGTTTGTTGCGATAAAACACGTTCGCAAGAAAAACTTCTCACATTATTGAATGACAATCCACGACCACAAGACGTTTCTGGGGAAGTTTAAGTATCTATTGCTCTCGAAGTAAAGCTCCCAAAAAAAGGTTTTAAAACAATGAGAGAGGCAGTAAAAATAAATAATTCTCAAAACTGTTTATTTAGAGGCCCAAAACGGTCACTGAAACAAACATTACAGCCGAAATCCTATTACAGTCGGTATTGGATCATTCTTGTGACAATTTGTGTGTAAAAGATAATGGTAATGAGAATATTTATACAAAACAGATACAATTTTTTTCTTACAAATTAAATTAAGGATCTGATGAATGTTCAGGTCACAATGAATATATGCAGTATTTCACTGATAAAAATAGTTCCAATGCTAATGTATTTTTGACATCAGAACTGCCATTGAAACTCGTGGCTGCCTTTAAGTTTATTACCAAAACTAATAGCTTTTTGATAATTTGTTTATACAAAAATTATTTGTTACTAATTAAAAGTTTTTGTTTTGCGTGTACTAAATTGTACCATATTCAAACATTTGAAAAATCTGAAAATGATACCATTACGTTTTACCACTCCCATTGTTTAAAATGAAATTATGGCTGTACAAATTGTACTTAATTAGTACTAAATTATAGGCTAACTTTTGTTTTGTTTTTAATAATGGGGGGTGCTAACTTTATTGACGTAATTTTATGTTTGCTGAGGAAGCTTATTTATCAGATGATTCAACTGCCGCTTTTTGCTGATTGTTGAGGTTGCTACGGCCAAGAAGATAATGTGTCATTTTTCAATAGTGGTGTGTATTGTTTGATACGTAAGCAGTTGGTTTTACATGTTCACGCAAATTGGTGTTTTAGGTAATATCTAGAAGGCAAGATGCTTGATGTCTTTGATATGATTAATGAGAACAATTCTTTTATGTCTCATGTAGCAAACTTCTGTAGTTTATTGATATGATACTGTTTGCAACGTTATTAGAACACATTGAATGAGTAAAATCTTATATATACAAATTAAGCCTGCATATGTTTGTGTTTGCAAAACTCGAAAAGTAGTTGGTCGATTGACTTGATATTTTGACGTAAGGTTGCTTTCAAATACGAGCGTGTTTTGATATATAATTTGTATAGTAAAATGAAAATCCACCCCTAACAAAATGAAATGGGGGTTGGAATATTTTATGGGTGTATCTCACCATAACTCGAGAGTGTCTGGAGGAATTTTAACCAAACTTGTTACACGGATGACTGACTATATGAAAACAAGCACTGTGGGAGGTAAGACATTCCTTGCACCCAGGAAGGGAATGAGAAGGGAATGACATGTAAAAATAATGAAAAAATCCGGTATTAGATTCGAAATCATACTTATCGATACCGCTGAGATGGATAGGAATGTCCCCGGTGCTTTTAAGTTAACAATCAGTCCACATGCAGATAACATACCCCTAGCATCCCTGGGGCAGGGATGGGAATGAAAGACAGGTAAACATATTTTTTTAAGCTACCAATCTTATTGTTGCGTAAATCATTTTTGGGACCGTTGAAGTGAAGTGACACCCTCATTGCCAGTGAAGAACACGATCACCCCTATAAGGAATGAACACTTTGTGTAGGTGGTGAGAATGAGAGAAATGTAAATATAATCGATGACTAATATTCGTGTTGATATTGTAGTTTTCGGGGCCGCTGAAATTAGTAATGACGTTCTCTAAGACGTCAACGCCAAAATCAGCTCGTATAAACTCCAGCACCCCTAGGGAAAGGGATGCCATGAAGAAATATCGAACATGATATACCAGTGACGAGTCCATAATTTTCCCCGTCGCTGAGGTAATCCTGATATCGTGTAAGTCTGAACTCAGCCCTCATGAAACAAACACACCACGAGGGTGAGGGTGGAAATGGGTATATGGATAAAAAGAATTGAAAATTAATTTTGAAATTTAAAAATAAGAAAATGCATTGAATCCATAGTATTAGGGTAGAATAGATTTTTAAACTACCAATGCCGTTAAGTTTAAGATGAGATCACATAATGACACGGTATCCTTAGAGATGGGGTGGGAAAGGTAAGACATTAAAATTACGGAAAAAGATCGATATTGGGGTCGAGAGTGTGGTTTTTGTGTATTCTGAGATGAATAATCGTTTTTGCAACGACATGTTCCTACATAATGTACATTATGCACTACACCTCTAAAGGTGATAGTTGAGAAGAACAGGACACGGAAAAGTATTGAAAATATGAGGTAAGAAAGGATTTTACGAAAATTCGCCGCTAAGGGGATGAAATGGGAAATTGATGTTTTCTAAAACCCTTTTCTCGATTACATTAGTGAAAATGAGGGATTAACGTACACCAATACTCTAAAAAAACTTTACCATTAATGGATAACATTTTCACTGGATATCAACGTGAGAAAGAATAAAGTTACAAACATATTACAAAATTCACGCGAACAAAGCCGCGGGTACTCAGTATTTTATATCCATAGAAAGAACTGAAACCAGAGGTATAATAATGGGGTACATAATATAGGGAAAATAATTAAAAATAGTTAGTATTTCTTCAACATAGATTATGATAAATCCGATTTATTTTCACTCGACTGAAATCTAAATTTAAAATTGCAAAGAATTCTCTTTTTGACTTTATTTAAA
>NNCF01125857.1:11212-27704 GCA_002313205.1 Laupala kohalensis | reverse complement strand
ATATAATGTATTGAGCAACTGTTTTCTTTTCTTTCTTTCATCTTTGTATTTAGATATTGTTGAATTCAGGAGTTTTTTTAGTGGGTATGGTCGAGATATTCGGCGAGTCTCACACACGGGGAGGAGTCACTATGGCTCTTCTCTATGGTGCGAAACTGCATTTTCCCCCACCTACATGGGCTCTAATGACGTTGTTGACGAGCCCTTAAAGCCCCACAAAAAAATTAATAAAAAATTTCCCAATATTAATGATATGAGAAAATAAACTTTATTATCAAATAAGCAGTTACAAACTGCGTATGACCACGTGGAGGACAATAAACTAAATTCTCTCCGGAAGCAAGCAAGGGACCATCCCATCAATTCCGATCAACGGACCTGAGGGAGAGGTGGATTTAACATACTCCTAAAGATAAAAAATTGTTCGACACGTGTTATAGTATTAACAAATACCAACAAATATTGTATTTAATAAAACACAGAAAAATCATTTGACAAGTACGTATTATTATCGAGCTAAAAATCATTCGGTAAGTATAGTTGATAATACGTAACTATTAAATAACACTAAATTTTCTAATAATTATATCAATTGATGCCGTCTCTAGACAAGAGCCTGGCGAATCTTTATAAAAAAATCTGCCTAAACCCGAAGGAAAACCGGAGAAAAACCCAGGCCAGGATGCGGCTTCAGAATTAATGTACAGTACCGTACCAGTGTTGTGTTACATGAGAACAAACATGCCAGGGTTGTGTGTCGCACACTGTGGCTCACGGCGTGTAACATAGTGCACGTTTCTCCCTTGTAGAACAAGTTTGTCAGTAAATACACATTTTACAGAAGAGATGTCCATAAATTTTATGATTGCTTCTACAAACATGTTTTTATGAAATCTCTTTTTAGCGAGAATTGATATTTAGATTATTATAGACGCATCTTAAATTTTGAAGTAAAATACCTCCATATAGTATATATGAATGCCGGAAGTCTATGTGGTATATGAATGCCGCATGCTTGATGCATAGATATGCTTTATAATACTATGTGCTCCGTGCTAATGCCAAAAGATCCTTAATAATCTGCAGACATGTTGCAGAAGGTAAACCCTCAGATTTTTGACTCATTCGAGAAAAATAAATTGCATTTGTCGCGAGAAGAGGCGGGTGTTTTTTGGGCACTCTCTAATGGACCCTCTTCCGACGTGTGTGGTTATGCGGTCGCTTAGGACCTTGAACTAATCTCTACCCCCCAGGGGACTTACATCTAGTAAGTACGTGTTTGGCGAACACGGGGCCCCGATCTGAGTCTGGCATTACTTCCACGTACTTGTGCAATGCTCCTTCCTTTCTCTTTCCTGACCTTCCTTGGTCACCTCTTGTTCTTTTCGATTCCGACGCTATTAGGTTGCGAGGGCTAGAGTATCTTTCATTTTCCTCGTTGGAATGTTGTGGATTTGTATGTTTTGAGATATGTTTTGATATATTGTAATTCAAGAGAGTTTTTTAGTGGGTGTGGTTGAGTCATTCAGCGAGTCACACACGCGGGGAGAGTCATGTTGGTTCTCCTTGGTGCGTAACTGCATTTTCCCTACCTGTACAGAATTTTAGGACTCTAATGCCCTTGATGTCGACGAGCCGTAAAGCCCCACAAAAAAAAGGGTATCTATCTAGTGACTCGCAGGAGTCGTAGCTAGGCTTGGAAGTCTATAAGGATTCGTAGCTGGAACCGTGGAGGATACCGTGGAGTTACGTCTGGGAATAGTAGCTAGAGACAGAAAGTGCACGGCGTCGAGCAACAGCCGTTTTACCTCGATGCTACGAGCATCGGGCTTATATAGCCCTAATGAGCTGAGTCACCAGGTTGGTTGCGGCGTGTCGTTTGAATGGCCGCGCAAGTACCGCTGCTTCTATCTACGCGACACATTATACAATTTCCATTTATTGTGGAGGAAGGTCGATACATTTTTTAATGATACCTCTGTGTTTTTGAAGAAAGTATTCCTATATTCTTGATATCATTGCCGCATTCTTTATTTGTAGCTTTTACTTACGCTGTGTAATGGTGCGCAAGTTACGCCCATCGACCTAATGTTTCTTTATAACCTGCACATAACTTGCAGATGAGATACAGCCGATGTGTCGATTCTGAAAGATGCCGATGTGTCCATTCCTAAACCATCTTGTAATCTAAAGCATTGCCCTGTTCCTTGGTGGAATTCGGATTGCGCACAAGCGGTCAACGCTGGAAAGAAAGATTTAGTGCGGCTTCACAATTATCCCACTGTTGACAATGTCATTGAGTTTAAAAGGTGCAGAGCCAGAGCAAAACGAACTCTTCAAGAAAGAAAGTCGTCCTCCTGGAAGGCTTACATTTCATCTCTTACAAACCCATTATTAGTCGTATGACAGTATGTCCGCGAGATTCCAGGTTCGTGGTCCCTTTTTTCCATCTCCGATCTCAATGTAAATGGACAGATTGCAACTTCACCCGAAGTCATCGCTGAGGAACTTGCATCGCACTATGAAAGAGTTTCTAACTCCTGTTTATCTCCATCATTTCTTTAACAGAAAGCTGGCGAGAAAAAAAGTTGCTTGGATTTCTCCAGTTGCAGAGACGAAGAATGTAATACTCCTTTCTCAATGATGGAGCTGACCTCTTCCCTTTCGTCTTCGAAAGATACAACCTCTGGACCTAATCAAATATATAACGGGATGCTAAAACATATTCCAGAGATAGGCATGAAATTCCTTATGAACTTATTTAACTGTATTTAGATTGAGCATACCGTCCCTGCACAATGGCGTAGATCCATAATTATTTCACTCCCGAAGGAGGGAGAAGATTGTTCTAATCCGTCACACATTCGACCGATTTTTCTGACAAGCTGCGTTGGCAAATTGTTAGAAAGAATGATAAATCGTCGCCTAGTTTAGTCTCTAGAATCGCGAAACCTTCGGACTAATATCCAATGTGGTTTCAGAAAACAGCGGTCAACGCTTGACCACCTAGTTGCGTTGTCATCTACCATCTCATCAGCATTTGTATTGAGGGAACGCGTTGTTGCCATCTTTTTTTTGACCTGGAAAAATCTTATGACTCAATTTTGAGGTACGTTATCTTACGCACATTGCACCCGTGGGGATTACGAGGCTGTCTTTCTCTGTTCCTATCTCCACGCTCTTTGCGCATTCGCCTCGGTTCTCATTTATCATCTAATCATCCTTTGGAATACTATGTCCCACAGCGTGCAATCTTTCTTCCGCTACACAATTGGAAGAGACACCTCGGATCTCCTTCAGGAGAACGGTGTTCTATAGAGCTCAGCCGTGAGTGTGACCTTATGTTCAGTGGCCATAAACAGCATAATGTCTGCTGTAAAGAATCCAGTTTTACATTCTTTTTGTCAATGACTTTGCTATCTTTTGTTTATCACAGAGTGTCACAGGTTCGGAGCGACAAATCTAACTCGTCGTCAATAGATTATACCACAGATCGAAGACGAGTGGCTTTCGTTCCTCTGCTGAGAAAACACGCTGTGTTCTTCTCAGTAGGAGACCAAGCTTTCTGGCAGAATCTCACGTCGCCCTGGGGAACAACGTTCTAAAATTTTATCGTTCCGTAAACTTCTAATGTCTAATCTTTGATCAGAGACTGAATTGGAATGAATATCTGACAGACCTAAGAGCGAGAACATTAAAGTTTCTGAATTTATTGAAGTGCCTGAGTAGCAGGGAATGAGGCGCTGATCGCTCCTCCTTGCGCCAGTTTCATCGACCATTCATAAGATCTCGGCTCGATTATGGCTGCATTGTATATAGCTCTGCTCGTGCAAGCTATTTAAAGAAGTTGGAGAGTTTCCGCCATGCAGGAATCCGACTAGTTTCGGGAGCCTACCGCACTAGTCCCATTCATAGTCTGTATGCCAAGAGTGGCGAAACATCTATTTACCTCCGGCGGTAACACTTTTGCCTCGTGCTATTTTTTACCCGACAATCTGGTGCACAATACAGTGTTCCATCTTTCCTTTTCTTCCTTCCGTTTCTACTACAGCAGACTGAATGCAACCAAACCTTTTGGATATCGCTATAAACAAATTAAGGAAACCTTGCATATACTCGTACGCACACCTAATGTCTTAAATCAAGGTTTCAGTAAGACTCCTCTGGCTTTGCACAAGCCGAAGATAATTTTTGATCTTCTACATCATGACAAGAACACTCCAGCTGCGATGAGGGTATACTTTCACCTAATCGTCGATAAACACCGGGTCCATACTCCTGTGTTTACTGACGGGTCGTAACAACCTGATGGTGTCTGCTGCTCCGTGGTGTTTCACCGTAAGACCTGTGGCTACCGTCTAGGCAACCTGTGTAGCGTTTACGCTGCTTAGTGCTACGCCATATTGAGAGCATTGCGAAAACAAAATGTTCCCGCGGATCATATTTCTTGATTTGTTCTGATTCGCTAAGTGCCTTTCCAGCAATCCTGACTATGTATCCAGCAGATAAACTGATCCAGAACATCCAGGACGTGCTTTTCTCGCTCCAAAGTGATGGAAAGAACATAATGTTTTGCTGGGTTCCAGGACACGTGGGACTCAGAGGAAATGAGGAAGCAGACGTTTCCGCAAAAGCGTCAAGAATCGCGTCGATCTCTTCACGATTTCAAAACGAGATCTCTTAAATTCCAGCAAAATTAGAATTTTGAGTAAATGGAACAATGAGTGATTTGCTGTTGAAAGGAATAAGCTCCGACTTATCAAATCCTCTGTTAAGTTATGGAGCAGTTCTTGTAAGGCAACCCGGTGCGACGAGGTTCTGCTGACCTGCCTTTGCATAGGTCATTGTCCTCTCACTCATAGGTATCTCTTACTACTTGATGATGAACCCGTTTGTGAGGAATGTAGCTCTTCTCTAACAGTGCGTCATCTACTAAGTGATTGCAGAAGATACTCGAGTATACGGAGACAAATTGGTCTGGTTGCAGATTTACCAACAATTCTCGGAAATAAAACGGTTAATGTTAATAAAGTATTTGATATAATGAGTAGATCGGGGCTCCTCCCACAAGTTCTCGGAAGGTTTTAAATTTGCATTCCTCTTTTTTGTCTTTTCTTTCATCCTTCTGTTTGGTAATTAGAAAATATAATATTTAGAAATTGTTTTCTTTTATTGTTATAAAATGTATTGGTATACTGTTTTCTCTTCTTTTCTTTCATCTTTGTATTTAGATATTTGTTGAATTCAGGAGGGTATTTTAGTGGATATAGTCGAGATATTCGGCGAGTCCCACACACGGGGAAGAGTCACTACGGCTCTTCTCTATGGTGCTCTTCTGTATGCATTTTTCCCCACCTGCAATGGCTCTAATAACCTTGCTGTGTACGAGCCCTTAAAACCCCGCAAAAAAGGTTTTATTCTGTCCATTGTGACTCGGATTTTCTTTCATTTATTAACAAATCCATAGCTTTATTATCGTCAGTTTTAGCTAGTATGTTGTATGGCCCGTTATATGGCAGTACTAAAGGTTTTTGGAACGGAGTGTTGTGTAAAAGTGCGTGCGTTGCCTGTTCTACGTTGTTGTGAATGAATGGTTGATTTTCTCGTATTCGTGGCTCAACTGGTTTAATTTTGTTCATATGGTGTATTAGATTTTGAAGGTAATTGGTCGTAGGTTGGTCGTCGTTTTTGTTGAATTCTTGTGATATGTCACTAGGTATTGTGATTTTTTAATATACTAATTTAGCTGTGGGCGCTTATTTTTTTTTGATATTCCGTTCTGAATCCCAGCATTACTAGTGGCAGTGCTTGGTGTAATGTGACATTTATGATGCTTTCAGTTTTCGGTGATATCTGTCTATCATTCCATTAGTTTGTGGATGATTCGCTCATATTCTACTTATATTAATGCCTAGTTAGTTAGTTCTCGAAACATTTGTCCTTCAAATTGTCTGCCCTGATCAGTAATAATTTTTTATGGAACTCCGTATCTTGCTCCCCAGCCGTGCTGCAGAGCATCTCCTATTTTTTCGGCTGTGATGTCGGACACGGGAACTTCAGCCCACTTGGTGAATCTGTCAATCATCGTCACTGCATATCGAAATCCTTCGGATGAAGGTAGTGGTCCTATGATGTCGATATTTATTATGTTGAATCTGTTTTCTGGTGGTTTAAACGTTGCCAGTGGAGTTTTTGTGTGCCTGTGGATATTGTTTCTTTGGCAATTGATGCACGCGTCTGTCCAATCTGTTATGTCGGTATTCATTCCCGGCCAGAATTATTTATTTTTTATTAATTGTAGAGTAGTCTTCTTACCTGGATGTGACAAGTTTTGTATTTCATCGAAAATTGTTTTGCGGAGTGGTAGTAGTAAACCCGGTCGTCCGTCTTTGCATAAAAATGTTTCATTATTATTTTGAAGGATCTGTTTTGTAAATTCATTTGCTCGCTCTGAATATATTTCTTGTAATTCTTGATCTTCCCTTTGTAGTTGGGCTAGTTTATTAATGTCGTGTAATAACGTTGTTTCTACTCGTGAGAGTGTATCCGCCATTTATTTCCGCCAGGGGACTTACATCTAGTAAGTACGTGTTTGGCAAACACGGGGCCCCGTGCTGAGTCTGGCATTATTTCCACTTACTTGTGCTAGGCTCTTTCTTCTCTCTTTTCTGACCTCCCTTGGTCACCTCTTGTTCTTTTCGATATCGACGCTATTAAGGCTAGGGTATCTTTCATTTCCCTCATCCCTCTAATTTTTGTCCTACCCCTCATTTCTTGTCCTCCCTCTATTCTTTGTCCCCCCTCATGTTATGTGCCCCCTCATTTTTTGCCCCCCTTCCATTTGATGTTTTGATGTATGTTGTGAGATATGTTTTGGTGTGTTGTAGATCAGGAGGGTTTTTAGTGGGTAGGGTTGAATCATTCGGCGAGTCCAACACGCGGGGAGAGTCATGTTGGATCTCCCTAGTGCGTAACTGCATTTTTCCTACCTGTACAAGTTTTCCGGGCTCCAATGACCTTTGGTGTCGACATGGGCCGTGAAGCCCCTCAAAAAAGAAGAAAAAAGGAGCCACTATATTATTTACTCCTTGAACATGTTCTATATCTGTGCTAAATTGTGCGATGGATTGCAGTTGGTTTGGTTGTTGTGGTCGAAGTTTTTGCTTAAATGCGTAGATCAATGGCTTGTGATCTGTGTATATTTTTATATTTCCTCCTTCAAACCAGTGCCGAAAATGTTGCACGCTTTAAAATATTGCTAGTCATTCCCGATAGTAAGTAGGCATTTGTGAGTGTTTGGTTTTTAACTTTTTACGAAAAAATGCTGTTGTTTGCCATTCTATATTTACCTCCTGTTGTAAGCATGAACCTACGTGGGTCGTTGATGCTTCGGTAAACAATGCCATTGGTGCGTCGTTGCGGGGATGTATCAGGGTTACGACGTTTGTCAAGCTCACCTTGCAGTTATTGTAGGCATCGTGATGTGCTTCATTCCATGGAAATGCTTCTTTCCATTTCTATCGTCTCCTCCTATTACGTTGATCAGCGCTGCTTGTAATACTGCTGCTTTGAGGATGAAACGCTTGGAAAAATTCAACATTCTTAAAAATCTTTTCATAGCACGTTTGGTAATTGGGGTTTCCGTGTTTCTGATGGCCGACACCCTTTCCTCCGATGTCGTATTCCCTTTGAGTTGATGGTGTATCCCAAAAAATTTAATTCGGTTACCCCGAACGTAGATTTTTGGACATTTATTATTACGTTGTATTGCATTAATCTGTGGAAAAGTGCTTCCAGATGTTTCATATGTTCTTCTTCATTCGCGCTGTATACACATATGTCGTCTATGTACACGTATATGAATGGTAAACTTTCTGTTACTCTGTCCATGAATCTTTGGAATCTTTGTGCGCTCCTTTTGATTCCAAACCCCATTTTTAAATACTCGAATGCCCCAATGGGTGTTACTATTGCCGTTTTTTTCTATGTGAGCGGGATTCACTTGTATTTGATGATATTCTTGTACTAAGTCAATTTTTGAAAATATTTTACACTCGTTAATATTATGGGTGCAGTCGTTTATATGCCTCATTGGGTACGCGTCCGAGATTGTTCTGTCGTTGAGTCTGCGGTAGTACCCTCATGGGCGAAATGTCCTGTCTTTTTTCTTTACTGGATGTAGTGGTGATCCCCACAGTCTACGAGGATGTCTCACTATTCAGGTTTTTACTAAGTTTTCGAACTCATTTTTTACGATTTCTAATTTATCCGGCGTGAGTCTTTGTGGTCGGCAAGTAGTTGGTGGTCCCTCTGTGGTTGGTATGTAATGCATAGTATTGAATTTTCTTTCGTCAGGTACACCAGCCCGTTTTATTACTTCCGAAAATTTATTAATAAATTCTACGAATTTATTGTGTTTTATTTCACTAATTTTTATTGCTATGCATTTGCAGGGGTGCTGATTGAGTTTGAGTTGAAATTCCGGTTGATTGATTTATCAAGTTTACGGTTTGACAATTCAATATCAGTCCGTAGTGCGTTAAGAAATCTGCTCCAATGATTGGATCTTGTACTTTGGCTGCAGGAATCGCCAGGTGTAGTCATGCCCACTTACTTGTGCCATGCTCCTTCCTTTCTCTTTCCTGATCTCCCTTGGTCACCTCTTGTTCTTTTCGATCCCGACGCCATTAGGGCTAGGGTATCTTTCATTTTCCTACCTCGCCCCAGGGGACTAACAT
Organism: Laupala kohalensis; assembly: GCA_002313205.1. NCBI lineage: Eukaryota > Metazoa > Arthropoda > Insecta > Orthoptera > Trigonidiidae > Laupala > Laupala kohalensis. Next base: position 18,966 of record NNCF01125857.1, on the reverse strand, counting down.
CTAGTAAGTACGTGTTTGGCAAACACGGGGCCCCGAGCTGAGTCTGGCATTGCTTCCACTTACTTGTGCCATGCTCCTTCCTTTCTCTTTTCTGACCTTCCTTGATCACCTCTTGTTCTTTTCGATCCCGACGCTATTAGGGCTAGGGTATCTTTCATTTTCCTCTTTCCTCGTCTTTTTTTTAATGTTTTTAGTAAAGTGAGATATGTTGGGATTTCAGTTTTGAGTTGTAATTCAGGAGGGTTTTTAGTGGGTATGGCTGAGTCATTCGGCGAGTCCCACACGCGGAGAGTGTCATGTTGGATCTCCGTAGTGCGTAACTGCATTTTCCCTACCTGTACAAGTTTTAAGGGCTCTAATGACCTTTGATGTTGACGAGCCCTAAAGCCCCACAAAATAAAAAAAAATGTAGTCATGCCGTAGCGTCAAATTTAATTTTAAATTTGTTGTTCCGAAAGTTTTAATGTCTGTTTCAACTGTCAATGTCAATGAAACAGATATGTCATATGCACTTAGCGTTAATCCGGTTGCTTCGACTGCTAGTTTCCAATGCTGTTTTGGAAATATAGAAACATCTGTCCCCGTATCTACTAAGAAATGCAGTTGAGTGTTTTTCTCGTACACGAATGGACGTTTCCCGTACTTTTTTGTAGAGATTTAGTTCGCCCTTCAACCCTGCGTTGGAGTCGCTGTGCTCGTAGACGCTTATGTTTATGCCAAAGAAGTCACTATATCAAGCGTCTTTCAGACCGTATGTATGAGGAAGAGCCTACCATATTACATTTGCAGTTTGTAATATTTATATCCCCCCCCCCGGACAGTCATTCACGAAGAAAGATTTCGCCGGTCTGATGGACCAGTTGCCTTCTCCATTTCTTATCATCGGGGATTTCAATGCTCATAACTCCTTGTGGGGTTCATTATACAACTACCCAAAGGGCGACATTATTGCAAAACTGTTAGACAGCCGAGATATAGTGCTCCTTAGAACGGGCAACTCCACTCATTTCTGTACAGCTTCCCGCACTTTCTCGGTGCTGGATTTAGCCATCTGTAGTTCCTCTCTTTCCCCGCTCTTAGACTGGACAGTTCTTGATGATCTGTATGGGAGTGACGACTACGCGATTCTTATACATTTCAACGTCTTCTGCCCCTCGGTTTCACGCCCCACTCAGTGGGTTTTGAAAAACGCAGACTGGGATGTGTTTAAACGCGACATCAATCTTTGCGATGAGCCTTTCGCCAATGTGGATGCTATGGCAACCCATTTCATCAACGCGGTTTTAAAAGCCGCTGACGTTGCCATCCCAAATTATCACGTAATCCAAGACATTGCCCTGTTCCATGGTGGAATTCGGATTGCGCAAAGGCGGTCAGCACTAGAAAGAAAGCTTTAGCGTGACTAAGTATCCCACTGCTAATAATCTCATTGAGTTAAAAAGGTGCAGAGCCAGAGCAAAACGAACTCTTCGAGAAAGAATTCGTCCTCCTGGAAGGCTTACATTTTATCTCTTACAAGCCGTACTCCATCATCAGTCGTATGGCAGAGAGTTCGGAAGATCCAAGGTACGTAGTCCTTTCTTTCTTTCCCAGGTCTCAATATCAATGGACGGGTCGAAACTTCACCCGAAGTCATCGCAGAGGAACTTGTATCGCACTATGAAAGAGTCTATAACTCCTCTGGTTTTTCTCCAACGTTTCTTCAAAAGAAAACTCGCGTGGAAAAGTGTTGCTTGGATTTTTCCAGTTTCAGAAACGAGGAATATAACATTGCTTCATCTATGACGGAGCTGACCCCTGCCCATGCGTTTTTGAAAGATACAACCCCTGGTTCTGATCAAATACATAATATGATGCTAAAACGTATCCCAGAGATAGGCATAAAATTCCTTCTGAAATTATATAACTGGATTTGGAATGAGCATACCATCCCGCCACAATGGCGTGAGGCCATAATTATTCCACTTCCGAATGAGGGAAAAGAATGTTCGAATCCGTCGCACTTTCGACTGAATTCCCTGACAAGTTGCGTTTGCAAATTGTTAGAAAGAATGATAAATCGTCGCCTTGTTTGGTCTTTGGAATCGCAAAACCTTTTGATCACTATCCAATGTGGTTTTAGAAAAACCGGTCAACGCTATTCCACATTGTTGCTTTGTCATCTGTCATCTCATCAGTGTTTGTATTAAGGAAACACCTCGTGGCCATCTTTTTTGACCTGGACAAAGTTTATGACACAACCTGGAGGTGCAGAATCCTACGCACATTGCACTCGTGTGGATTCCGTGGTGTTTTTTCTCTGTTCGTNTCGTGTGGATTCCGTGGTGTTCTTTCTCTGTTCGTGGATAACTTCCTACCGCAACGCTCTTTCTGCGTTCGCCTCGGTATTTATTTATCATCGAATCATGCTTTGGAAAACGGTGTCTCACGAGATTCAATCTTGAGAGTCTTTCTCTTTGCCATAGCCATAAATAGCATTGCGTCAGTGGTTCGAGAACCGGACCATGCATCTCTATTCGTTGACGACTTCGCCATCTATTGTTCGTCTAGCAGCATCTCTGTCATCGAGAGGCAACTACAGTTGGTTTTAAACCGTTTACACGAGCATGTTTACGAACATTAGTTTTTCTGTTTCCAAGTAATGTTGTATGCACTTCTGTAGGATGTACTATTTTCATAATGATCCAGATCTTTTTCTAGGGGACCAACGTTTGCTTTTCGTTGACTCCGCAAACTTCCTAAGTCTCACATTCGACCGCACACTAACTTGGCGCAAACACATCCCAAAACTACAATCCCGTTGTAATTCTTCCCTCAACCTCCTTCGCTGCTTTAGCGCGTCATCATGGGGTGCAGACCGCACTTGCCTTCTTTGTCTGGATAGAAGTCTCGTTCGGTCTGTATTAGATTATAGCAGTATTGTATACGCCTCCGCATCACTGTCGACACTCATGACCTTTAACAATATCCATCATGCAGGAGTCCGCATTGCAACAGGCGCTTTCCGCACTAGTCGAATAGAATGCTTATTAGTAGACGCTGGCAAACCACCTCTTAGGAAAAGATATGCCATTTTACTTGTATCTTACGCAGTGAAATTGATGGGGATTTCAAGTCACCCCACTCGGCAACATCTACATTCTCCGAAATTTATTTCATCTTACGCTGCAATACCTTCGTTACCTTGCCCAGTTTAAAGAACTGCTAGAGGAAAATGTTATCGCACTACTTCCACCAGTGAAATTCCCACACTCTTTCACACCACCTTGGTCCTTCATGCAACGAACCATTGACTTTCGACTCTCTCACCTTTTAAAGCAAGACACACCAGCTGTTGTGTTTCAACAGCACTTTGGAAAACTAAGAAACCGCATTTGAAACATATGTTCATATTCACTGATGGCTCAGCAATTAATAATTCCGTTGGTGCTGCTTTCCACTGCGATAGGGCCACCCGTTCTTTTCGCGTCCATTCCTTTTGCAGCGTGTAAACTGCTAAAAAAGTTGCAATCCTTGCAGTGATTCCATTATTGCTGTGGTCAGTGTCTTCACTGTACACTTCTAACACCCTTACGCTCACAATTCAAAATCTAATAAGCCATCTAGTATTTAAAATTTTTGAAATTGTTCTTTGTTGGGTTCCTGGGCAAGTGGGTATTATGGGTAATGAAAAAGCTGATGAGGCAGCGAAGTGGGGAACACAGAGGACAGTCCTTGACCTCTTATCTGTTCCTACGTCAGATTCAAAGGTTGCAATAAGATCGTCTCTTCTTGGGACATGGAAAGACGAATGGGAAACTCGCGCCTTCAAGCTGAGAAAAGTAAAAGACTCCATTAAGACCTGGGTGTCATGATCCCGTGCAAACAGACGTGAAGAAGTAATCCTTACAAGCCTTCGTATTGGCCGCTGCTATCTTACCCATGGTCATCTCTTACGTGGTGAACTGTGCTGAACGCTATCTTCGGACGTGCTTCCACTACTCGATTCCAACCAGACAGAGTCTCTGAAGCTTGCACTCGACGATGTTTTGCTGAAAAATCACGTCGGGTGTTGTCTTTATCCGGCGTAAGATAGGAAGAGCGGTATATCTCTTTCGAGTCCCCTTCTTCATCCAAGGTTAGATTGGATAGAAAATGTTTCTGGTATGATTCAAGCGAACCACAGAGGAGTCCATTCTCGTTATAGGTGGCGTCGAATACCTCCTTTGAAAAGGATTAAAGCTTCGGTACAGGGACACGAAGCAGCATTTTCTCTCATCTCGTTATATGGATCAATTTCGTTTGAGATGTAATGAGCTTCGGTGTCTTTTCCATTTTCCTCGACACCCACGCACCCGCAGCACAGAAATCGCTGTACATTCATTACACGCGCATATTTCTTTAGTTGAGAACGAGAACACAATTTATACGTGCTGGCATAAGAAAACGATCGACTTGATGAAGGTACCATGTCTTCTTCAAAGGGACTGCCGTTTTTCTCGTGAATTCCAGATCCAGGACGACAGTTTTCCGGTGCGGTAGCGGGCCATGCTCTCTGGATGTTCGCCGGAGTAGAGCTTCTGGTAGCCATCCACGCACTATGGCAGCGCTTAACTGATGTCCCCGTGTCACCTTTCATGAACCCAGTTTCCAAATAAAAATTTAAAATTCGCGAGACCACTACTCCTCCACCAACACTTAAGGTGCACACTATGCGTCTGGGGATACGAATCATTTATTATTGTTCCTTGATCATTATCGTAGAGATTAATTTGAGCCACAATACTAGATTGATCGCGACGTGAGATCTTTTAGGTTCTGCTAGGTAAGTTCGTGCTACCTTAACATTTTAGGCATCGTATTCTTCAACATGGCGTCACTGCATCCAACAGTGCTTCTGAAGTGACAGTTAATGTGTTAAAAAAAAGTCAAATTATTAGTGTGTGTCATTTCAAAGGACTTGTTGAAATGTGTTGGGAGTGAATTTGTATCACATTCTAGGTAAGGTCCCCCCAGGGGACTTAAATCGAGTAAGTACGTGTTTGGCGAACACGGGGCCCCGAGCTGAGTCTTGCATTACTTCCACTTACTTGTGCCATGCTCCTTCCTTTCTCTTTCCTGACCTCCCTTGGTCACCTCTTGTTCTTTTCGATCCCGACGCTATTAGGGCTAGGGTATCTTTCATTTTCCTCTTTCCTCTTCTTTTTTTAATGTTTTTAGTAAAGTGTTTTTAGATATGTTGGAATTTGTGTTTTGAGTTGTAATGCAGGAGGGTTTTTAGTGGGTATGGCTGAGTCATTCGGCGAGTCCCACACGCGGGGAGAGTCATGTTGGATCTCCGTAGTGCGTAACTGCATTTTCCCTACCTGTACAAGTTTTAAGGGCTCTAATAACCTCGATGTTGACGAGCCCTAAAGCCCCACAAAAAAAATCTAGGTAAGATTGTGATAGTTTCTATCAATATATCTTTTAAAAACGTTTCTTACGTTAAAAAATCATTTAACTTTAGAGGATCTATAAATACTCTTTTATCTTCCACCTTTCTTTCTTGTATCTTTCTGTGTAGTTCAATTGTATACTTTTACGCTATTAGATAAGGAGAAATTGTGTTTTATTCTGGAAGATTCATATTATTGAAATTTCTGGTATTGTGTTGTATGTCAAACCTGATTAAATTTTAATAAACCAAAATTTTATTGATTGTCTCCTTTCCTATTTTACCAACACATTTTTCTGATTTATCTCACTAAATAATTATGATAGTTCTCCATTAATTGAGTGAAATTAAACATGTTCTATCCCGGCATGGCATGCAGTTGAGGAAACTATTAATAATTGACGTTATCAGAAGGATTAAATTCAGAATTAACTATGTCTAGTCAGAATAAAACAAATATATAAACCAAAGTTAACGTCTAACTTAAAAAGTTAATTAAATTGATTATTAATAAAAGACTTGAACTCCAATTTGAAATAAACAGCACTGGTTTATTGTGTAAATAATTAGTTTGATGTAAAGTCAGCAAAGATTAGCCCTTTCACAATAAGAAAGAACCTGTTGAATAAACACACAAAATAGAACATGATGTGTGTTGAATACACATAAAATAGAAGATGGTTTGAATAATATATGTAAACAGTCACATTAAAATTCTGTAGAACAAGATATTAGAACAAATAGGAGAGAATGACTAAACATAACAATTTGGTTTTAACACATGTCAATACAATAATATCAACCAGGTATGTTTGCATATGAATATGAATTTAATTGAATGAAGGTCTCGTCAAAGATTTGATAATTTTTAATGTCAGTGAACATTGAAATCTTGTTATAAGGACAAAGTTACGAGACAGTCTCAAAATCTGTGAATGTTTCGACTCGTGGCTGATCTACTCACTGTTACTTTCACTGGGAGCAGCGTTCAATGATTTTGATGAGCACCACACTGAAGGTTCATTAGTTAACATAACTTGACGAATATCTTGAAAAATCAGGCTTTTGATATTGCACTAAATTTATATAGTTTAGAAATGTTGAAATCTCACAGAGTGGAATCGTGACAGTTACACTTGTAATCGGTTCGACATTTGATGTCGCATGAGCGGTATTAAAGTACACGGCGCGAGCAAGCACAATTTGCGTGCGTCTCTGGTAGAATCAGAGAAAGCAATGAGTCTCCTTCGTCTTGAGTATCTACCCTCTTTTGTCTTAGTTTTTATACCACTTTGATTGGTGGAATATCTGTTAATTTATTCACTTGTCACCTATTGGGTAATGCACTTCATTGTCGTAACATTCACTTGTCGAAAGTTCTAGTACTTTAATTGTTGAATGTTCGAAAAATCACATTTACTCTCATTTAAATCAAATTAATTAACATTAATATATATATTACATATAGTTTATGATTTATAGTTCATATTGCCCGTTTGCACATCTTTTGTGGGGTATTTATTATGTAGCTTCGCTACAAACACATTGTTTGTGATGACAATTCTCGGAAATGAAACGGTTAATGTTAATAAACTATTGAATTTTATGAGTAGATCGGGGCTGCTCCCACAAGTTCTCGGGAGAGTTTAAATTTGCATATTTTTTTCCCTCTTTCCTGTTTTCTTTCCTCTTATTATTCGTTTCTGTAATTAGAAAGTATAATTTTTAGAATATTTTTTTTCTTTTTTATTATATAATGTATCGGCAACCTTTTTCTTTTCTTTCATCTTTGTATTTATATGTTTGTTAAATTCAGGAGAGTTTTTAGTGGATATGGTCGTGATATTCTGCGAGTCCGACACACGGGGAAGAGTCACTACGTCTTTTCTGTATAGTGCGAAACTGCATTTTCCCCAGTTGCTTGAACTCTGATAAACTTGCTGTTAACGAGCCCTTAAATCCCTACAAAAATGTCGAATCAATATTTTCAGGATATAGTGGTGAGTTCGCCAGTCGTCCTTTGTAATCTACCTTATCACTCGTATCGCTGCTCTTCCTTCTTCTTCGCCTTGTCCCGTTACACGGGGTCGGCTTTCCTTATCATGCGGCTCCATGTAGTTCGTTGGCTCGTGTCTTCATTGTTAAGTCCGTGGTTCATCATGTGTTTTCGGACATTTATCATCCAAGTGGTTTTAGGTCTTCCGCTTACCTTTTTTTTGTAGCGATGGAAAAGCACTTTTTCACAACGTTGTCATCGGGTCTTCGCATTACCTGTCCGTACCATCTGAGCATTGATTCCGATATTTTGTCGGTTGTGGGTGCAACCATAGCGCTTCCT
>NNCF01125856.1:294580-316197 GCA_002313205.1 Laupala kohalensis | reverse complement strand
AATTAATTATCAAGTTTTAAAATCACAAAATAATTCTTCTCTTCAAACATAAAAAAATCGGTAGAATGAATTGTTAATTAAAAAGAACTACTTTGGTCAATAATTCCAAGTTATGTGTACAGTTGGCAACTTGACCTCAGTCGGCGCAATGTACAGAATACCTTAAATGTTTTCCCTTTGATTACTGACCTAACATCCAGAATTGTCCAAAAACCCTGTGAAACTTCGTGCGGTTTTCTTTTCAGCACGCCATTAATTCTTGTGTTTATTTTGTTTTGGAAGTAATATTTCCTAGACGTGTCGACATTAATAAATTCATAAAATGGACAGACGTCATAAAATAGAATGATTCTGTATTAAGTTCTTGATTTAATACAAATATTGGAAACATTTAGAATACTCTATCTGCCTTCCATTTGCTTTTTGGTGTTTAAGACATACAACGCATTATTTAAACATTGAACGGATATTTTATATTTACGATATTCAACTTGGTTTTTATCTTTACAGGTCACGAGTATTTTTAAGGGTTTTTGGAGACGGATTGAAATACCATCATCAATTATCAAGAACGAAACAAATAGCGCATAATTGAAAAAATTCCATGTACAATTTGTTACGTAATTACTACACACGACTTGATTAATGTTTTATTCTACAAAGTAAATATATTATTATACTTTTTAATACGCCCCGGTGATCAATTACGAATACTCAGGTGATTCTGGGAAGAGATTAAAAGAGCAGAAACGAGTTTTGACGAGGCAATGGGAAGCAGGTTGAGTGTGCGTTCGAGAATTTTCGACGCAGAAGTCAGTAGAGGGGAGAAACGAATGGCTCCATTGTTGGCAATTGAATAGGCATTGTTGCTGCCGCCGCTGCTTCTAGTTGATGATTCGCATTCGCAGATCACGAGAGAGAGAGAGAGAGAGAGGGATTTTAGATGCTGCTCAATATACTCTGCGATAACTTCTTTTTTTCTTTTCTCTCTTCTTAGAAGAAGCCACGCCTCTCGACGCAAGAGGTCGTTCGCTGTACTTTACGAGGAATGAGATTCTCTGCTGAGTAAGTCGTCAATTCGCCATTAACTCCGAAATACGAAATTTCCTCGATAATGTCTACAAAAGATGAAGTCATTTNAGAGGTCGTTCGCTGTACTTTACGAGGAATGAGATTCTCTGCTGAGTAAGTCGTCAATTCGCCATTAACTCCGAAATACGAAATTTCCTCGATAATGTCTACAAAAGATGAAGTCATTTGTGTCTCGAACTTAAACGTGATTAATCTGTAAAAAATTCCTGATGTATATTTTTTTTTTCTTTTTTTACGGATTTGTTGATATCTTGGGACGTAATGTCGCTTTGGTATTTCCCATCTCCCAAAATAATATTAGGATATTCTACTTTCTGATGGAGATTTTACTATTCTTTGGACTTTATGACAAATCAACATACTTCAGTTAATCATAATAAATGTGATAAATCATCTTCCAATAAAAAAACGGTACTGTCATACGTATTTCAACTTGTTACACGATTTTATAGGAGCTTCAAAAAGTTACTTTTGAAGGACACATTTTCTTATGAAGATTTTTAGTGTCATGTTTTAAGGAAAATACGAATTGTATATGTATATGAGAAAATAAATTAGTGGAGGTAGAGCAGAAGTAAACATTCCAGATTATGTTTTGTACCCGAACTTTAAGGTTAGGATGCCATATCGAAAAGAAGGCTTTCCCTCTTTTGAATTTGGATCTCATATCCTCACAGTGCATCGACCACGTGAAAACGTCGAGGGGGGCTCCTGCTTTGGCCGCTGCGCCACCCGCCTCCACTTCGAAACCCGTACAACAGTCGCCTCAAATGGTCCCCGAATAGCTTTATGTCGAAATATCCGTGTTGTGTCTTTTCACTTTGTTTTCGTATATGGAAAATGTAGCTTAGTGCTATTGAAGCTAAACTATATGGGGCGATAGGTGGGTGGTCATCTCCAACGCTTTCTAATATCTTCACAGTACACCTCTCATTTAATTAGCTCAATATTATTGCTTTATACGCCGACGATACAGTTCTATTCAAATCCGGTCCATCCATTAACAACTTAAAATGTTCTCTTCAGGATCTCTTACATTCCTAAAAAAATGCACAAAAATGTGGAAAATACTTCTAAACCCCTTCAAAATGGTCTGCAAAATTTCTTTTCCTTCATTCCCCAACATACCCTCTTCCATTATATATAAATAACGCCAGTTTAGCCTGGTCACCTCCGTCATCCTCGATCAGATGCCTTGGGTTGCACCTCGACACCCGACTCACGTCGAAAGATCACATCGAAACAAAAATCAAACTGGTCAACAAAAAACTTGCTCAACTTCGTCCTATCATCAATCGATGCTCCTCCATAAGCTGCGAATCTTTACTCGTCCTCTTCAAAACTATTCTTCGACCCCTATTACTATACGCTTGCCCCGAATGGTACAACGCTGCTCCCACACTCATCCGCAAAATTCTGTTGTTTTTTTTCAAAACAAAATACTCCGTTTTGCCACCAAAGCACCCTGGTTTATCCGAAATTCCTCTCTTCCTAAAGATTTGAAGATTCCTTTCATCCTGGACTACATTCATGCTGTATCACAAGATTTCTTTTTTTCTTCTCTCTTTTAAAAATCCCAGGCGCTGCCCACTTCCACATCGGCAAAGTTGGTCCCCTCACTCCCAGATTACGCAACCGTCACCCTCCTCTTCATTTGTATTTAATAGATCACTCTTAGATTTAATTCACCAACTTAGGAATTTCTTAGATGGTGCTCAATGAGTTTCCCCAATTTTACTTGTCTGCCTAATGTCTTAATAGTTGTTGTAGTATTTTATTGTGCAAGTGTAACCATCCAACATCTGATAGAGGTGTATAGCTGAGCGATGTACGTTCATCTCAGATTTAATAAAAAATAAAAAAGTGGGTGGTAGAGGGGGTTAGTGTTAGTAGGTGGGTCGATCACCAACAACTAGTCTCACGAGGCGGTGTTAGTAGTAGTAGTAGTAGTAGTTAGTGGGACATTATAATGTGAAAAGCAAAGGATTTTTCTTCTTCTTATTCTGACCCCGCCGGGAATTGACCCCGGAGTGAGTTTGTGGTGAGCGAAGACGCTAGCTCCTCAGCCACCGTTCTTGTATCGTCTGCTCAAAGAACAAGTGCGAGAGGACACGGCTTCCGACTGTCGCTTTGTTCCTCCGCTGCTGTCGTCACTAAGCAGTAACACGCGTTTCGTGGCAACGCGCGCATCGCAAACATTCCGAATCAGGCAGCAGACCGGTTCTCGAGAACCGTTCACTCTCCGGGGAGGAAGCTCAGTTCTCGGAAGCGCATGCGACAGACGCTCTGCGACGCTTTCGGTTCTTGTAGGAGGAAAAACCGTTGAAATGAATCTCTAGAAGGCTTTCAACACAAATCGAATCGTGCTATCAAGTTAATAATTTAGTAAAAAACAAACAAACCTTTTTAAATATTTTCTTCCACAATTGTTTTTTTGTTTTGTTTTAATGTATGAATTTTTGTTGAACGTTTTATAAAAAGCTTCACTAAATAAATAAAAACGTGTGAAATGCATAGGGGCATGTAAAAAATGGCGACTAGCTCAGAGGTTTCGTGATTTGTGCATCTTTCGTCTCAAATGTCGAGGGACCTAAAAGTATAAAAGTGATGTAAGAAATACTACAAAGGAAAATTTACAACAAATCAAAGTAATCTTCCATCACTTTCGTGATTTAAAAGTTGGTCTTATTTTGTAAATAAATGTTTTCTTCTTAAGACGCAATGTATTATACCATCAATTATAATTGCTATTTAGTTCATTTAAATGAACCTTGAGGTATGTTTGTCTAACGTTGAAATCACAATATGTACATATTACTCTGTTGATTTATGCCAATTTAAGGTATTTTTGTGATTAAATTCTACCTTCATTAGTATAACACTACCTTAAGAGAAAAGCCGTGCTTCTTTCGCTGCCTCTGAAAAGGGTTCGTGGCGATAAGCTCTGAAGACAGTGTAACAGGTTTTCTCTGCGTCGTTGTAGAAGGGGGAGTGGTTGGTAGGTTGCAGTGTGTTGCTGCTCTCGGTAATTTGAGGCAAAGACTCACGTCAGAAGGTCACGGGGTCATGATACACTCACTACGTGCTGGGAACTACACAAAAGCTTCATCTATGTCTCAAAGCTATGGTGTTTTCAAGAAGGAATTCACACAGTATTTTTATTCCAGAAAACAAAAAACTGTACTAGCAGAACTACCAGGCGTTGCTCGGGATTTGAAAAAAAAATAAAAACCTTAATCTTAATCATATCTGCACTTTCTGGTATTAAAACACTTTCTGTTATCAGATCTGTGATATTTTTAAAGTCGTTACCCGAGGTTCTTAAATTGATATGTTAGTTCCCATATTTTTTTTTATTTTCGTAAAATTACATTTTCACGTTCCTTAATTTCAAAAACTAAATACCCCGAAGAAAACCTACAAAAATACTCAGGGTTTTCAGTATTGTACGCTAATTACGAATTATTTCTAATTTCGGGCAATTTAGAGCGAAACAAAAAAATAAACAAAACGCGTATTTAAGACTTCTGAATATTCTTCAGTTGGGCGTTGTGCCCGTGGCGTTGTGCCTAACGCACTCTGGGGACTCGGGTTCAAACCAAGTAGAATTCGCGGTGGCAGAGTTTCTCTCGTTTCTCCCGTTTCCCCTGCCAATCATTCCAGCACAACATTCACTCATCATCATTCACCCCCATGTCATTCATTAATCACACGCCCCCGGGGAGGTGCGGCAGAAAGGGCATCCGGCACCACGAAATATCCCAGTCAGCCAAATCAAGTATCCCCCCCATCTACGCCGAACCTGTCTAGCACGGGATTAGTAGGGGTGAAGGGGGAGAAGAATATTCTTCAATTCCTGGGGAAGTAATCCTCGGATTCAAATGAGTCTAGGAAAAACTGAGATTTCCTCTACGCAACAATGAATAAAACTTGCGACTGGCTGTAACGCAACACTGGATTCTTCTAGAAGACACTCCAACATAAAAACCACGCAAACGTGAAAACTATTCCACCCCCTACATCCATTATGGAGTAAAATTTCAGTCTTTAAATATTTAAATGAGCAATGTTGAGGTACAAAAATCAAGTTGATATCTCAATCAGTCCGTGAGATAAACCGAAAAATTAAAAAGTAATGAAAATAGGGGAAGGGGGTGGCTCTTCCCGGAGTTTTGAAAATTTTAATCACGCCGGGAATACTATTGTAGATTTGTATAAATGACACACACACCGCCCTGGACACTCTTTCTTATATATAGGGAAGATTATATCCGCATTGACAGAATTCAAGTTGTCAAATAATCACAAAACTTGAGAATATTTTTTACCAAACGAGTTCTAATTAATTAATTAATAATACGCTTCTCTGATTTTTATTCTCGGACGAGGAGAATGATTTTGTGGTTTTGAAACTTTATAACAAATTTATTTTGTCGTTCCAATCTTTCTTTCGACAAATTGTCTTCTTCAGCCACGTGATGCGGCTGCCATCTTTGTTAGATGAGTATTTTCGGCAGTTTTTGGTGAATTATTCTTGTAAAAGTCGTGAAAGGAATGAAAATTTTAAAGATATTGCGTTTCTATTTTCATTCTGAGAATTTTAGAATTTTTTTTCGCTTTGTTAAGCCGGTATTTGATAAAATAAAAATTAATTTATTGTCAAAAAACAGTACAAACTGCGTATGACCACGTGGAGGAAAAAAAAACTAATTTACTCTCCGGAAGCAAGCAAGGGATCATCCCATCAATTCCGATCAAGGGCCCTAAGGCAGAGGCGGATTCAAAAAATTCAGCAAAAATTCCTAGATAAGATAATAAGTTAGCTGCGAGTTATAATACATATATAATGTCAATATGTTTGTAATTTAACGCAAATATGTTTGTAAATTTACATGTACAAGTTATTATCGAACTATAGATTATTCTGAGTATAGTGTTTAAAAATCATAAGAGTTGAAAAAACACTAAATTCACGATTTATTGTTACAATAAACACGCCCCTAGACAAAGCCTAGAGAACCTGTATAAGAAATCCGCCTCTACCCGAAGGAAAAACGGAGAAAAACCCGGGCCAGGATGGGGCTACAGAATTAATGTACACAACCGTGCCAAAGTTGAGTACACATAAAACTAAATTAATATGAGCCATACGGCAACACAATCATGCAAGAAAATAGTTTTTGAAATTGTTATAAGTTATTTAAAAAGTGCTACAGCAATGGCGTGATAAAGTACAAGACGAATTTAACTTTTATTAAAATCAATAAATTCTTTTACAGTGTAGAAGCACTGGTGCAGGAGGTAGTTTTTAACCGCGGATTTGAAGATATTCAATTTCATAATATCTTTTATATTCTTGGGCAGGGAATTATATAGAACGATTCCCGAATGGTATGGTCCCTTTTGGCAAAGAGTGGTTGACACTCTAGGGCGATGAATATTACTACTATTGCGTGTATAGTGTTCGTGAACGAGACTGTTTCGTATAAAGCAAGGGTGGCACTTCAGTAATTCGGTCTTAACAAACACGACTGTTTCATAAATATAAATGCAGGGAAGTGTTAAGATATTTAATTCCTTGAATAAAGGTTTACAAGAGTTTCGGGGGTGAGATTTACAAATTATCCGAACTATCCTCTTCTGAATTCTGAAAGTTTGAATACTCTGACCGGAATTACCCCAGAAGGTAATGCCGTAACGTAAATGGGAGTAAACGTTTGCAAAATATACGCAACGGGAAATACGTGGACTAACTGCGTTAACTAAGATTCGGAATGCGTAACACAATTTGCTTAATTGGGAATTAAGATTGTCAATGTGACAATTCCATTTGAGGTTGTCTTGAATATGGAGACCTAAGAATTTTGTATTTGTAACAGTTTTTAATTGTGTTCCGTTTAAAGAAAGAGAAACCTGGGGTAAAGATTTTGTGATACTATTGTGAAATGACATAGACACTGTTTTGTCAGTGTTTACAATGAGACGATTTGCATGGAACCAAGTCGAAAGGTTAGACAAAACTTTTTGAGCATTGGCGTGTTTACATAGTAAATTAGTGTCATCAGCAAAAAGAACCATTTTGCAATCTGATGTGGATGATGACATGTCGTTCACATACAATAAAAAGAGTATAGGGCCGAGAATTGATCCTTGGGGTACTCCGCAAGTAAGTGGCTTTGTTTCTGAAAGACAACGCTCAAGTATTTTATTTTTAGTATAGGATATTTCTACTTGTTGATATCTATCTTTTAAATAAGAAGTTAGCCATTGATGTGGAAGTCCACGAATGCCTAAAGAATGCAATTTGGTAAGGAGAATTCCGTGATCGATGACATCGAATGCTTTGGATAAGTCAAGAAAAACACCCTGAGGATTTTCTCCACTGTCTAGAGATGTGGTAACATCGTTTAAGAAGGAAAATATGGCGCTTGTAGTGGAAAAGGATTTCCTAAAACCGTGTTGATCGTCAGAGAGAATGTTATATTTTGATAAAAAATCTAGAAGACGCTTATAGAACAATTTTTCTAGGATTTTTGAGAAAGTGGGTAGTAGAGATATTGGTCGGTAATTTCCAATATTAAGTTTGTTTCCTTTCTTGTGTAAAGGTTTCACTTTAGCTCTCTTAAATATATTGGGAAACACCCCTTCCGATAAAGAACTATTAAAAATATTTACGAGTGGATTTAATATAGCGTGGGACGAAGATTTAACAATAAACTCAGGTATATCATCTATGCCTCGTGAAAATTTGTTTTTTAAGGAGCTGATGATTCCCATGACTTCACTGGCGTTAGTTTCGGAAGTGAACATAGAATTGGGTATGTGGGTGGTAATAATTGGAGGACATTGATTTGGATATATTGAGTTCGTTATTTTACCAACTTCTGAGAAGTGAGAATTAAACAAACTTGCGATGTCCTGAGGATTTGACACGATCTTGCCATCGTTTAGTAAAGAAACATTTTCTTCGCGATTTTCAGAAGTTGACGTGTAATTGTTAACAATATTCCACATGGCTTTCATCCGGTTGTTCGATTTTAGTATATGCCTGTCGTTTTCCATAACTTTAGCTGCATAGACTACTTTTCGGAGAATAGTCTTATATTTACGAAAATAATTATGGAATTCGGGTGGCTGGTTATAGCGTTTTGAAAGATAATATAAACGGCGTTTGTTTTTTGAAGAAATTCTTATCCCTAGGGTGATCCATCTATTGTATTTTTTTGTGTTAATTAACTTGCGTTTTATGGGAAAACTAGAGTTGTAATGTTTTAGGAATGTTGAGATAAATACATTGAATTTGTCGTCGGTGTTTTGGCAATTGTAAACATCTTTCCATGTTTCTTCACGCAAATAATTTACGAATATGGATTTATTTATGTCATTAAACTCTCTTGTAAATTTGTAAAGGATTTTAAGCGGTTTTAGTGTATTATTAATAGTCAATACTTGAGCAAGGTGATCACTGTATCCGGCGATAAACACTTCAGAGAGATACGAGATTCCATTGTTGACTATAATTTGATCTAGCAATGTTTGAGATGAGCCGGAGAGGCGAGTGGGGTCATTTATCGTAGTAATAAGGTTGAAGGAGTCGATAAGATTCTTGAATCGATTAACTGGTGAATGTGCAGAGTCGGATGTACTCAAGAAATCGATATTGAAATCACCACATATAACGATAGATTTAGTAGATTTATGTGCGATATGTTCTAAAACATTTTCGAAGTTCCGAAAAAATATGTCAAGATCTGATTGAGGAGGTCTATAAATACACAAAACAACAATACCGGTGTCGGTCAGTTCAACTGCAGAAATTTCGAACACACTATCTACGCAGAAGTTCTCGTAGCCTGTCAGTGGAGAAGATAAAATATCATTACGAACGTAGATACACGTACCTCCGTGGGGATTTTTGCCTTTAAAATTTTGCCGACAGTAAGAACTTGCTAAATAATAATTAGAAATAGCAGTATCGTTGATGTTGTTAGTTGAAAGCCAATGCTCTGTGAGGCATAGCAAATCGAATCGATTTTCGTGTACCAGTATTTCAATGTCTGTCAATTTTGTCAGAATATTAAAAAAAACCATAAGCCCACAAACGTTTCTCCATATAAGCTCGTAGGCAAACAATTTGAAATTTTGCGCCGAAATGGTATGAAAATTATTAATAATGGTTCAAATTATCGTATTTGGTAGATACTTAAGCTTAGTTGCTCTGCCGGATATTACACCTTAATTATACATTGTCAGTAAGGATTATCAGCTATTGGATTGCTAGCACAGGTGGAAGTATTAATAACTTGTCTGAATGTCGTGTGGTTCACTAAGTATGTGACAATAAATTACATATTTTCAATTTAACAATGAAGTTCATATTTTCTTAAAGAGTGTCTCAGACGTATCAAGAACATCGTGTCCCAATATGACATCTAATAAATATAAATACAGCATTTTACAACCAAAAAGCCAAGAAATCGAAAGACGCAGTTTGGTTGGTTAGATCACATATTACCAAATTACACCGGGAGGACAAGCGTGTCACGTATCCACGAACTGAAAAAGCTGGAGACCTGGAAGAATGTGGGAAATTGGAGAGATATGAGCTGTCATGAAATTTGGAGCTAGCGTTCAGTTCTCTGCCTCACGTTCCTTCGTAAACTAAGTATCGTCAGTCGGGGTTTGCACATGTGTTACACTATAATGCATACAACAACCTTGTAATGATTTGTATTCCAAACAAGGTTTTCAAATGATCTAATGTCTGGAAATGAAAAAAAATATTAAGAACTTCACAAACACCACCTTTTGGTAACCGGGTCTGTTGGCAAAGATTCTGAAGAGTCTGTTGGATTTTTCATGCATTTTTCAGACGAGAAATGATGTAGAAAATTCGCTATAACTTACTCTCACATTACAATAATTTGTGTTAATTTGTTTCACATATTGCGCAGTTTAACTTCCTTCATAGGTACCTATTGTGCGTTAGTCATTTTTCTAAAAACCTTTTTTTAAATAACTGATCATGCTTTTTGTACTGCAGTAATATCATGAAAAATTGAATATTAGAAATGAATATGTAAAGCTAAAAAAATTAATAATAGCACAAAATAATAATAATAATTCAAAGAGGATTATTTAGAAACAAAATATCTACTGAAACTTTTGGAATGAAAAGATTCGGACAAAAATATCAAATATTCGTGGATATGAATCTATTACCCCCTCTACCCCTGCCATTCATCTCCCAGTGAAAGTAGTTATTAAGAAGAAGATTATTTATGGAAGTTAACATCACACGATCTCAATTATCAATTATCTTTTCATTTGCTTTACCGCGTGGCCCTCCTCCCCTCGCGTCGACTGGAGGACCGTGTGAGCATAAATTACGATCAGAGGATGATTTTAATTAACATTGAAATTAATCGTTTAACACACTTGCACATAGTGTACTGCCGAAACATAGTGTTTGTAAGTTCACGAAGATTATTTTTAGGAAGAAAACAGTTTCAATTTTGAAGGTTTAATTAATTTCGTCGTGTTGGATGGAGGGAGAACATGTTAAGCTAGTAACATTGACCTATAAAATTTGATGACCAGTCTCCGCAAATATAATTCTCCATTACTCCAGTATTAATCATATATACTGTGACGCCTTCTAACGTCAATCTATTGGGAGGTGTGATAAGAATATGTTTTAACTGCGTTGAGCACTCACCTAGTGTATTAACTGTGAAATGTAAATTATATTTTGAAATGCTCATGTTTATAATCAAATTTGTATTTAATATATTTTGTGTTTGCCTTAACGTATCTGCATGACATGTTTTGTAAATAAAATTTTGTCAATTCGTATAATTGTTATGCTTTTAAAAATCTTAAGCTTTTGAACTTTTTAAATAACATTTTGTCATTTTTGTTTTTCTCTCCGTACACCTTTCATATACCATCCTTATATATTCCGTACTTTATTATTCTGTATTTTAATATTCTACCAACAATTANATATATATATATATATATATATATATATATATATATATATATATATAATATAATATAATTTTAATGACATTTCGTATTTTTCGTTCCATCTATACACTTTTTTGTTTTCTCTTATAATATTCACTTCTTATTCTGCGATTCTGCCTTTGTGTTTTATATTGTAAATATTTTGGTATTAGTGTAGTGTCCGTTAAGGAGCTACAAGTACAAGTGTTCGCATGCGCCATGTTGGATCTAACGCAGCTGGCGCCCTTACGGGATTTGCACTTCCGGAGACCGCTTTCAAACTATATTCACATTAGATTTAATGAAATAAGTGCAGTAAAGAAAGAGTATTTATCTGACGTGGTTACCATTAGTATATACAAATAAATTTTCATTATAGTGTCTTCAAATTTATTTTCGGATATTGGTTGCCAAATAGACAAGTATACATTTGAATACATTTTTGAGGCCAAATATAGCAATTTGGTGTCAATGTTAAAAAAAATCATTGATGCCATATTGCTACAAATATTATTGTCACTCGGAAAATATAAGTTGTATTCTTCGCTCTTCATATTTCCGGTAATTATAGAGAAATATGGTTCAGCACTATTTTCTTCTCTCCGCCATCGGTTACCACTGGAGGTAGCAGAACTCGCGGAAGGACATATAGAAAGNTTTTTTTTTTTTTTTTTTTTTTTCCTTGGGGCTTTAGGGCTCGTCAACATCAGAGGTCATTAGAGCCCATAGGATGTTACCATTATGTTACAAAATAGGATGTTACCATTATGTTAAATAGGTCCGTTTAACAATCATTATTTTGAAATATTCTAAGTGCGAATTCAATTTTTAACATAGACCTACAGAGGTCCTGCTGAAATGCATCAATGTGTAACCTATAAAAGGAAATTGTGTGTTAACTTCATTATTTGTAGTTTAAGACAAGAGTACAGTAAAATAATGATGTAAAATTTGTCTCCTATAGTTAATTACATGTATTCTCCCTACGAATGAAGTGAATGGACTACGTGAAGCAGTTATGGGATACCGATTTTGAATGGCTTCATCACCTTCGGAATTCTAATAAGATTCACATAGCAAAACTAATAATATGTAAAATGCATTTTCTTACTTTCAAAAAACAAGTTGTAATATGTACTTTAGAGTTCATAACATTACGTACTAATGTTGCAATTTGACTTGACTCTCAAATTTCCAGTCTTCTTGGTTAAGTTTTCACACAAATTCACGCGATTATAAAAACTAAAACTAAAATTGTAATATTTTTTATCACGATCAGCTCAGATACTATTCACAGTTTAATCACAATATTATTTTCTATCAATAAATCGTCAAGAGATGATAACAATTTCTAGATTAAAGCGAAGCGACTCCTATGTTTGCAAACGCTACGTCATATTTTTGACATCATGTTAGATCCATGTTTGGCGCGAGCGTCAGAATACCTGTACTTCTAGTACTTGGGTTCGTACTTATCGAGCCCTATCCCCAACTAAAGAAATTTCCACTCCTGTATATAGTCTACTTCCCCATCACAATCCTTTGAGGTTGAATACCTTTGTGTTTTGTTAATTTAAAATCTGCAGTGCCTTGGATTTGTTTTTTAAATAACATTTTATGTTTTAATGTTCTATCTATACCATCTTTGTTTTCTCTCTATTTACCTTCATTATAATCTTCATAGCTTATTCTGTGATTCTGACCTTTGTATTTTATTCTTGATTTTGTGAGAGATCCATGTCATTCGATATTCTGTGACTTGTGTAAAATCCTTGTCTCATTTCCGGCGTTTTAACTTGAAACCGAATTTTTTTCGTCGAAGCGTTGCAAAAAAAAAAGAATTGTAATTGAATATAAATAATGGTCGTTTATATTAATACTGTACAGTCGCCATGGCGTTCTTCTATCGTACAATGTATCCTATTTCTCAATTGTATGTCCTCTTATTGTCAATATCCATGTCTTTGAGAACAATGATGTTACTTGATGGATCATCCCACAAAAATTCAATACATTTTATAATTTCAAATCCTCAGTTCTGTCTTTCGTTCGAAGTTATCACGTCAAGCAGGTTTTGATTTGTATGTTTCCAGTTTGTTCGAACATCCGGCAGACTAATAAATTAATGTTCTTCTTGCTTTGCAGGTGAGTACCTGGAACCGGGACATGGCGAAAAACTCCCGGGACAGCTGTTGGTGAGTGAGAAGAATTTCGGAATGCGCTCTCGTGTTTTCTCCTTTGCCAAAAGGATTCCTGCGTTTTTCTCCGTCTCGAGTTGTCTCTTACCGTCTGGAATGAATTGTTCCATTCGTTCGGCGAATTTCGAGAGGTATTATGAGAATGGATAGTTACTTTCAATGTGGAAAAGCGGTGAAAAAACTCATGGAGACACTCTCTGGATGTGTGAAATAGATTTTCATTTTGAAGACGAACGAAAGATTCGCTAATACTTCGACCCGACATAGACAAATTATTTTTACATTTATTTTTATTTTAACATACTTTTGAATTTTCACAACAGAGTCGAAAAGTTCTGCTTACTTTCTTTAACCAAAGGAGGAAATATTTTCTGTAGAGATCTGTACAGTTGAGGATATTTAACACGTAATTCCCATTTACGTTACGGCATTACCTTGTGGGGCAATTCCGGTCAGAGCATTCAAACTTTCAGAATTCAGAGGAGAATAGTTCGGATAATTTGATAAAATCCGCGGTTAAACACCTCCTGCACCAGTGCTTCTACAATATAAAAGAATTTATTGATTTTAATAACAGTTAAATCCGTCTTGTACTTTATCACGCCATTGCTGTAATACTTTTTAAATAACTTATAACAAATTTCAAAAACTATTTTCTTGCATGATTGTTGTGTCTTATGATTCATATTAATTTAGTTTTATGTGTACTCAACTTTGGCACGGTTATGTACATTAGTCCTCTAGCCGCATCCTGGCCCAGGTTTTTCTCCGGTTTTCCTTCGGGTAGAGGAGGATTTCTTATACAGGTTTTCTTGTAACAATAAATCGTGTATTTAGTGATTTTTCAACTCTTATGATTTTTAAACACTATACTCAGAATAATCTATAGTTTGATAATAATTTGTACATGTAAAATACATTTTTTGCGTAAAATTACAAACATGTTGACATTATATTAGTATTATAACTCGCAGCTAAATTTTTATCTTAACTATGATTTTTTGCTTGAATTTTTGAATTCTTAGCCTCTGCCTTAGGACCCTTTATCGGACTTGGTGGTATGGTCTCTTTGTTGCTTCCGGAGAGTAAATTAGTTTATTGTCCTCCACGTGGTCATACACAGTGTGTACTGTTTTTTGAGAATAAATTTATTTATTTAATTTACCTTAAGTTAACTATGATATTTTTTATTCAACCTATTCCTGTTACATTTAGTATTTTGGTTTTTATTCACATAGAAGCATAAGAATAAAGAAGTATCGGTTAGCATTTATAAAAAATATTGAAAATGTTGTTTAATTTATAGATCGCTGCTGTTCAAACAAACGAGAATCCTACCTCATGAACCGTTTTTGTATTTCCAATTGATTTAGTGTTTAGTAGCAAAAAAAAGAAAATAATTTCCATTGACGGAGAAATTGATGCCGGTTGCCGTCTTCTCACAACATTTTCAATCAGTCCTCTTTCTGCAAGAGAAGTCAAAGTGAGTGGAAGCAGATAACCCTTGTTCAATACCCTGCAGCCTCGCATCACAACTAGCGATCCACCTACGTCAAATCACTTTAAAGTCTAAATGTGTTGATGTTTTTATGT
The DNA here is from genome assembly GCA_002313205.1 of Laupala kohalensis. Lineage (NCBI taxonomy): Eukaryota > Metazoa > Arthropoda > Insecta > Orthoptera > Trigonidiidae > Laupala > Laupala kohalensis. The sequence continues at coordinate 301,303 of NNCF01125856.1, read as the reverse complement.
CATTCATTTTATAACACTATTGAGTATGGCCTCTTTCGTCCAACATTGTCTAACCCATCGACATATGTGACCGATAGAAAATTCGCAAAAGAATTGTGTTTCAACCAAGTTTGTGTCGCGTAAACAAAACTGAGAGTAAAGAACTTCCACATAGAAGAACTGTTGACTCCAGCTTTTTTTGTAGATCAAACAACTTAATAAAAGTACATTCACTTAAGAACTACCTCCAATTGCACCTACACGTATACTACATTACACTTCCAACAAATAAATCGCTGTGCATATTCTAGAAGTTCTGCGTGAAAACCAGGATTGAGAAGGGACACTGCAGCAGCATTAATTTAGTTGTGGTTTTTCATGATGCAGTTAATACAGAGTGATCCCGAATGTACGGTACATTGATGTTATTGGTGCTGGACACTGTAACAATCATGTATTGTAGAGGTGTAGTGTAGGGGCCGAAGTGAAGCGACGAGACGTAAACACCAGAAATACAATGTGCTTATTGACGAAGCAAAATATCTACAAAACAACTGTTCAAAATTGCAAAGTCCGCCAACAGTGATTGATAGATGCTTGACAGCGTCGGTGGAGCGATTGGCGCAGTTACGCACAAATTCAAAGATGCCAAAGAGGTATTTCACGCAGACGTCTACGAGATCCTTTTTTGTATTTCCTGTCTTTGCACCTCACAGCGTCACTTGCCATCGTTACAGACTCCTGTACATAAACCTGAAAGTGTACACTATGAATTGGGCATCCCTAGTTTTTAGGTTTTGCTGAAAATTTTACGTTTACTCATGATTTAACATTCGTACATAACGTGTGAAATAAATTTTTTTGTTAAAATGAAAAACTTGTTGATTTTCTATTAGTATTATAACACGTAGCTAACTTTTTATTTCATCTGGGAATTTTTTGCTGAAATTTTTCAATCCGCCTCTGCCTTCGGGCTCTCGATCGGAATTGATGGGATGGTCCCTTGCTTGCTTCCGGAGAGTAAACTCTCTTGGAGGAGTTGTGGTAGCGTCTTCGCTTCCACGATCCCATTGGCTGAGCGGTAGAGCGCGGGTTCAAACCCTGCTCTGGCGAACTAGGTGAGGTTTTCAGTGGGGTTTCCGTGACCTCGTCCAGACTAATGTCAGTTCCGTACCGTTAAATCCTGGAGAAATCTCTCCTTCCCAATTCCCTTAGCCAAGTCCAACGGTTAGGTGGAAGAGCCTGAAGGCCTCCTCATGGTCTGAACCTCCTTTTACCGAAAGAGAAATAAATAAATAAATAAAGAGAAACCTCCTCGTGGTCATTCGCAGTTTGTAAGTTCTTTTTCAACAATAAATTTATTATTATCATTATGTGCAGCTGAGGATCTCCGCATCGGTTGCGTGAGAGAGCTCACTGAACGACATCGAGTAGAAGAGATTCCATCTGGTTTCTGGATGGCTTCAACTGAGAGCATTTACGAGTGAGGAGGCGTAACGGAGATCCCGTGAGTTAACGACTGACCTTCTGCTCTCTTGTGATTCACGAAGCCGCTTCCGCCGCCCGACTGTTGCCACGGAAAAAAGAATTGAAGATCCGAAGCTGATTCATTGTAAATTGAGTTGTAACACTCGAAAATCGCTTTCTTTGAAGACGAAAATTGCCGCCGATGATCATTTGTTGGTGTAACGTAATTATCTGAAACATCGTTCTCATTGGCTGCTTAGAAAATTATTTTCTGATGAGAGATAAAAGATTCAACGGAATTACAAGAGAAAATTGCGAATGATATATTGTGTCACGGATATAGTATTTTTTAATTTAATAAGTTGGTAATGTAAAGTAGCTAGATTTTGTAAATTGGATGAAAATGATGTACATTATATATTTTTATTTTGTAGTCCCCTTTCCTTTTAATGGAAATATGAAACCACCTTTTCTGTATATTGTATAATATTACATTTCATAGTACTGTATTTTTAATATATACTGATTATTAACATTGCGTCGAGAGAAAAAAAGAAAAAAATAACTATTCCATACTGCCTATATTATGAAATTTGGAATCAACAATATGGAGTATACACATTATATTTTTTGTATTTTCATTGCCAATATTTATCCAATAGAATTTTGTTCTCTAAAATATTCTGTTGATTTTGTCATCATTCTCATCGCAGGAGAAGACGAAATGATTTTTAGAAAGAATTGAAAGCGCTTTTATTGATGAACGTTGGTTACCCAAAAATATATTTTATATTTTGTTATCCAAACAAGCAACGCAATTTATGGAACAAAATAGGAAATTCATGAAAAAATGTGAGCTTCTTGTTTCTGTAGTCAACTTTTGGTCCGAAACTCCAAGACCGGAAACATAAGTTACAGCCTTGATTCTCAGTTGTGTTCAAAGTACTGTAAATTCCTGTAACATTATCCTTTGTTGAAGATTCCAAGTCACAACATGGGATCAGAGAACGTGCAACACATGTCACGTGAGCAGAGAGAAGTGAATATTTAAGAGGGTATTTGAAAATCTAGGTATTGATCACTCGTTTGTGTGACCGTAATTGAAAGTGAAGAAATAAAACATATTTTAGATATTCAGCAACAAAATGCAAGACATTGGGGATATTGTCAAAAAGAGTTAAAACTTGACTTCTTAATCTCATGAACTTCCACCCATTTAATTTATTTCCTTTCAATTATACCACCCATTCATTTATTGTTTATTATCTAAATATGTGTTGATGAGATATGCCAACAGCGCAGGGGAAAAAACAACAACTGAAATACCCTTGATCGACATTATATGAAGCAGGGTTTAAACAGGAAAATCAATTTTAAAAAGTCCGAAATTATTTGTAAGTCATTTAGTTTCAGTCAAATGAACGTGACTTAAAAATTATTTGTTTATAAACTCAATGTGTTTCTTGATCACAACGGATAAATGTTTCCAAATAATTCTTGACATATTTGAGTACGAATAGCCCCAATCTGTTTTTTAAATCTCAATAATTTACTGCATTTAATATCTACAATTGATTTAGGAATAATGAACAGAATACAGTATTAATTAAATAATTTCTTTTGTAAATAATTAATCCGCCACTGCCCTTTGGCTCTTCATCGGAATTGATGGGATGGCCTCTTGCTTGGAAAATATATTTTTACACTAAAGGCTGTTACCGTTCTATTGAAATACATCGAAATGTGAGGTTCTTTGCAGTGATTGAACCTTCGTCTATAGACGTATGGGATCCAGCACTTCGCCGTAGAAGCTCTAAAGCCACCAGTTTTTGGAAACATAACGTATTTCTCAAAGTACAGGACTCTATTTGTGTGATTAACAATTTTTCATGGAATTCTTCTCTTTTGCTTAAAAAAACCTCGATTAATTCGTATGGAACGATAGGTTTTCATCTTAATGATAAAATATTGAAAAACTTGGAATTCTTATGTAATGTGATTGTAAATTGATCTTAAATGACGATGTGATCAATTTTTAACACAAGTTTAGTTTTTATTCCATGAGAGTATCGCGATGTACTCCTCTTGCTCTCTCCTGCACAGTTTCTCGCTCTACATCCCTTCTTTCGTGCGCGTTATGCGGGTTGCGTCGTGGGAAGTGTAGGCGTAACTGCGACGCGCAAACAGCACGACGTAACAGCGTCGCTCGGAGTTTAGATTTTCGCGGACTTTCAATAAAAGTATTTTGATTCAATAAAAATACAAATAACAGCAAAATAATAAAAAAGTACAGCAAGATCGTATTTCAATAAGATAAAGCGACTCTACGTCTTCTATAAATTAAAGAGTTTTAAATCTTTTTCTGTAGGAGAAACCTCGAGTTATTTTCTCTCCGTGGCTGAGGAAGGCCGGACGTCCGATTTGGATTCTTTCGTCCGATTTGTTAGCGATTTTTGTGTTTTTCTTTCTATTTCTCGTTACTTTAAAAGATTCTTATTTGTAATTATATACACATTTTTATTATTATTAAATTAATACATGCATATACACATACTATTATTTTATTATTATTGTTATTTTTATTATAAACTAATTTTCTATATGAATAGAAATAACGAGGAAATTTATGATGTCGAGTTACGAACAATTTCGTAATTAGAATCATTGATCTTTTGATAGATCGAAGATGAGCTGTTCGCGTAACCACCAATTGTGTACGTAGATAAAATACCAGTAAGTTTCCGGTGGTTTGTGAAGAAAGTGTTGAGAGAAACAGCTATAGACGCAACTTAAGAGTTTAAGTGGAAAACGCGATCTCGCTGTTTTCAATGATTCGTGCAGCGCGTTCGTGATGAAAGTGTTGTGTAGTAAAAACTCATGAAATGATATCTAGAACACGCACATAAATTGAACTCTCTTGATTTAGATCAAAACTTCTGTGAAACTTCTGTAAACATTAATCCCTCCTTTTGCGAAGTGAATTAATAATAAAAGTTTATAGCTAATTATCGAGATTAATAAATAAAACTTTCTTTGACGTAAGAGAACGGTGACTGCTCTGTTTTACAAATTTTGAAATTGTAATTAAAAGTTATTATCTCTCTTAACAAAATCAATAATATATTAATATAACACATTTATCAGTGAAAACGATACTACTAAACAATATATTTTAAAATAATTTATGATAATTCTTTGCAATCGTTGTATAGTAATCGTTCACTTACAATGTGTGCGTACTTTTAGAAGCGTAGTTCTTCGTTCCACGATGAATCATTAAAAGCGACGTTGTTCGCGATGCCGTTACAACGTCGATTCAACGTCGTCAAGAGGCGCCTTCACAACGTCGTAAATACAAACGCTCATTCGACGCCAAAACAATGTCGTCACGCAACTTCCTTGACAACTTTTATGGTTACTATTCATCGTCTTAACTTGTTAAATCGTATTCTATGACTCGGAACACGGAAGGTTGTCAAATAACGTTCTTATTCGAACGTGTGTTACGACTACGGCGTGATTTTGAACCAGAGTCCTTTCCATTATAAAGGCGAGCACGCTAACACTGAGCTACTGCAACATGGTGATGAAAGCTAATATATTGCTCTGTCTTACTATTGGTAACACGTAAAATACTAATCTCTGTAAAGAAGTAAAGGAGTAAAGAATATTCTCTCGTCGAAAAGTGAACCCAAGTAGAGTTCCAACTTCCACTACCAGATGGCAGTGAAATACGAATGTGGTTCCGGCCATGCAAAGAGAAAGGGAGCGGATTCATAACATGCGCTATTTATAATAATAATTATTATTACTACTATTGTTCTTATTTATTATAACTGAGTAGTCTCAACGTCGTTCTTCGACTCAATCTCGACGTCGAAACAACATTGTTTACTATCGGTGTCTCTACGTCTCATAACGACGTTGTCTCGACTTTAAAGTCCGGGAAATACGACGTCAGGACGGAGTCGTTTATTCGACGTCGAAATACGTCCAAAGTCGGCTCAACGTCGACGATTTTTATGTGGCATACTTCTACATGATTAAACTGAAGTCCTCTGAACAGAAAGTTTACGATGTATTTAATGCGGTTTTAATTAGAGCGGATATTCGTATTGCACGTCACGTGACTCTCTCGTTTATTACTTCTACCGGAGAATTTTGTTTTCGCGTTGAAGAAGAAGAACGATGTCAGAGACATCTTGTGACGTCCGTTGAAACGATTGAAATTCTTGCAAACAGTTGACTCTCATTCGGAAGAGACCTTCGCCCTTTTAGTGTTAAAACGAAGATCGTTTTATTTCACGGCCAGATTATGATCGAAAGAAATTTTAATATGTTCTTACATTTAAATCAAAATTTTCACTATTTTATCGCGCAACACTATTTGTTTTTCATTGAAAGATTTTTGATGTTTTGCTATTGTAAACACATTAAAGATACGTAAAAAGAATATTTGGTACTTCTACATTTTGCGAAAAAATATTTTAATGCGATAGACGGTGTTTTAATGTAGATAACGTTAGTTAAATGCTCTTGAAAATAAAATTCTAGTGAAGGTTCTTTGTTATTGTTTGTGTGTTCGAAAAATGGATATTTAGGTTGTCAGTAAAGTTCAAAGACTTGTATTCTTTCGTAGCAGTATTTTTAAAACTGCGTCAATCAGCTGAACGAGTCATTGAGTTACGTTCACTGAATGAAGTCGAGAAAAGAAACGAAGAGATAAACTGTTTTACAAAACACCTTTTAACCTTCTCCGTCCTTTGAAAGGCAAGCGACCCATTCAACTGTGATTCACAGCCACAATTCTCAAGGGCGCGCAGCCGCCGCCTTCTCGTCCTCCCACCAACCCTTTCTCCACCGCTGCAGTCGTCTGTAGGAGGAGGTCATGGAGAGTCGGAGGGCTTTGGTCGTCGCGGTGATGTTGGTGGCCGTGACGGCGGCCGGGACGCGGCTGCGGGTCACTCCGGGACGAAAGGCTGGCTGCCGATGGAAAGCCACTCTGGAGGAAGGGCGCGGAGCCAAGGTGGAATTGTGTGCGGACGCGGTAGCCATGACACTCGCAGGTACACATGAAATAACTTTATTTTGTGTTCTGTAAAACTCCTCTAATCAACCGCTTTATCCCGTGGAACAGTTTTCTGTCTCTTCCAACCATTATGCGCCGAAAGGCAGGTAGTGATTCAATTATTGATTGTTTAACGGAATGTTCTCGTTGGTGGAATGTCCAACTGTTAGGTGTGGAATGTGTTCGTGTTGTGGCGGGCGGAGCAGGGA
>NNCF01125856.1:275116-291195 GCA_002313205.1 Laupala kohalensis | reverse complement strand
TAACAATCTATTACGGGCTGATTGCGTCTATTTTTAACTGGAATTTCCGATATCTACGCGCAGATAAGCCGCTCTTTCTTCTTCTGGGGTTTCTTATCTGTGAAAAATGTGTGTCAAGTTTAGTGAAGGGTAAATGCTAATGAAACGATAGAATTTTATTGATTTCTAGTTGTTTCATTTTTCATGATAATAACTCAAAACAAGTGATGATTTAAGCTCTGCCACGAAATATCTCTTTATTACATCATTCAGATTTGTACACTCTTTTGTGATATTACTGATAAAGTTAACATTAAACTTTGGGAAATGATAATATATGTATCCCAGATGAGAGTAATATCCAAATAGTGTTCATTAATTATCTTTTGGGGTGTGAGCATATCACGCCTGACCGTCAGTGTTTGTTCATTGTTGGATGTATTCGATATAAGAATCGACTATCGTCATATGTCGAAACAAATGAGAAACTTATAGTTTTGACTCGTCATTCAGAATCGATTCTTTGCTCTTGCGATGTGGTTGAATTGATGATATATTTTTCTTTCTTTCTTTCTTTCTTTCCTCCTCGTACTCATCACGCGAAGGTCCACGATCGCAAGGCCACGTGGTTGGAAGCACGTGACGCGTGCGCGTTGGAAGGCGCTCATCTGTTGGTGCTGGACTCCAAAGACGAAGCTGCAGGTGTTCGGGAGTTACTTCAAGCGCATCTCTCCGCCGACGACGAACCCGCCTTCTCCGTTCACGCGGGATTCCACGCGGATCTCCTCACCGTCACCGGTGCGAAATGCTGCTGCTGCTGCTGCACTCGCTATACTCCCAACACACACGTTTCCTTCACTCGAGAAACTTCACTTGAGAAGAAAATAGAATCGTAAATGGAAAACCACGCACTGCGTTTGTTAGGTTGTAGTCTATTAGTTGCAGTAAATGTCTTCATTGTCCTCAATGTGATCATAGGCAGTTTGTAACAGCTTCTCTCTTCACAATAAATTATTTATTGTCGATGTGATTGGCCCTATTGTAGAGTGCAGCCAACGCTTGTTCATCGCCGTCGTTCATAAGAGTAAAATGGGATTGGTTACGTTGGCACGACATTCGAAATTCAGAAAACTTGAAATCCATCGCCAATATGCGCCATCCGTTCCATGCGTGTGATCGTGTGGCGCCATTCTGGTCCTTTTGCATCGAGCGACTGGAACGAATATTACCTTGTGTCTTTATTGCGTTGTCAAATAATATTTCTTTACAGCCAATACTCGAGTTTGTGAATACTATTAATATTTATTTGGATATAACTTGAATTCGTAGAAGTTGACAATACGTCTTAGGCGGTCATATTGCAAAGTTACGTAACTTGGAGTATATGTCAGATGCTGTCATTTTGCTAGTTTCCCGACGCCCATTTCTATTTGTACTTAGAGGAACGGATTATTGGATTGGTTTTCCTCTAATGATTCGCGGGGTTTAAAATTATAGTTCAACTGTCCTATATATTACTTTCTTATTTGCTTCTCGTATTCGATACTATGAGACCTGGTCTTCCACCTCCCCGTCATTGAGCATATGCTGGAACTTTTCTTGATTCTTAAATAATTACTGGACTGTACCTAAGGAGTACGTGGACCTTTCTAAAGCCTGAAACCACTTGTAAACATACACCCATACATTCTCAAGAATGACGGCTGAACCACGTGACCTCGACAGCCAATCATTGACGGACATGTCTCTTAGTCTCTTTTTATCTTATGACCAAAATAAGTTCTCCAATAAGTATGAAGATTAATTGGGGGAATAATTTCAGAATACTTTGAAAAGTTGATAACGGTACGTATTTGTTAAATACAACTATTCTATTTTTATATTAAAAATAATAATTGTTTAGTATTTTGTATATATTATAACGAATTTGAAAAAAGAAGTTATTTATTTCCCTTAATAATAATTTTTTAAGAAATTCATTACGTTAATGTTAATTATTTATTACAAGTTGTCAAATACATTGTTCTGACGGTGGGTGCGGGCAAAATGTTATGATCCGCCGCAGTCTTTAAGCTCCTTGATCTATGTTTTATGGGATGGTTCCTCAATTGCCGATATTACTTATTTATTTATTTATTTATTTATTTATTGATGTGCTTCCGTCGTAGGCCATCGTTTCTCTTCGTTGGCGTACGATCGCTGGGCGCCGTGGCAACCGGCGGCTGCGTTGTGCGGTCGCGTGGACCAAGACGCCTGGCTGCTGTTCGGATTGTGTTCGGCGCGTCACGCTTTCGTGTGCGAGACTTTCCCCTCCACCCCGACCCCTTCCCCTAACCATCTCCCACCCTCGTCCCACCCTCCCCCCACCCCAAGCCCCGAAGAGTCGTCTTCGCCGAGGGTGGAACCTGTCGTTTTCCCGCCACCGGAACCCACTCACAGTTGGAAGAGTGACGAAAGAGGGTATTGGCCGGTGAGAGGGTGGAACGGCAGCTTTTATAAGGTGCGTCTGAGACGAAACTACGTTGAATGACGGAAGAATTTGTGATTTTTCAAACAAAAACTCGCTCCCTTTCTGAGGTGAAATTATGTGAGTAGGATTAAGTACCCCCCCTCAAAATTATTCAAATATTATAGTTTGAACCATTCCCTATCCACTGGCGATGAATACAATTACTTATATTCAATTACTTATATGGAGAGAGTGTCGCGGACTTGTGCTTTGTTCATATTGTGACACAATTATCCGCTTCACGACTATAACATTGTGAAGGAAAAAAAATAGCAATTAAATTTCATCCCTTTCATTAACACGGCATTTAAAAGAATTAATTCAGCGTAAACCGGAAACGGCAACAAAGAAAGAGTCAAACAAGAATCTTAATTTATTATTAAGATTGAAATGTACAAAATAATTATCCACGTCGAATTGTTAAAGTCAGTACTTGGAACGATTAATTGATTAGAACTAATCCATGGGTCAATATTTCCAAGTTCCGTGAATATTTGACAACTGGAGTTGAGTCAGCGCGGATGTAACATAGAGTTAAAGTCTTATAATTATGTGCAAAAGCATAAAACTGTGACGCAGTAAATCGTAGTTCCTGTGTACAACATTACCATATTCTCCAATGTTGCATTAATTTAGTTCTGATCCTATTTCTTTCAGAAACGCTCAGTCACCTGTATTCCCCGAATCGCCCAGAGTGTACTTCCAAATGTCTTTCCTGGTATTTGATGATTCGACGTGCAACGGTTGAAATGACACCAGAGCTTTAGAGAAATACGGTAGTACTCTAGACGAAGGTAGAATTAAATCACTAGAATATCTGAAATCGGCAAAAGAATAAGCAGAGTAAAAAGATGTCCTTATTGTGGGTCAACGTTAGAAAAACATACTTCACCGGCCATTTAAATGAAATAACTGCAATTATAATTGATGGTGTAATACATTGCGTCTTAAAAAGAGAAACATTTATTTACAAAGTAAGACCAACTTTTAGATCACGGAAGTGATGGAAGTTTATTTATTTGTAGTAAATTTTCCTTTTTAGTATTTTTCACATCGCATTTATTGATAGGTCACCGGATATTTGAGAAGGAAATTTGACTTTTTCCAAAGAGATGAGATGAGGCATAAAACACATGGAAACCCCGTCGCTTCCATGTTGTTGTTGTTCTTGCGCTTTTACATTTTGCTCTTGTGCTTCATCTCAAACGATTCTACCGACTTCCTGAATATTCTTTGTACGATATTTTTAATGGACACACAAAATTAAATAATGTTTTTTCATCGTTATTATTAATATTATTGTGTTTTATAACAAGTAGAATAGAAATGAAGAAGAAAACGGTACATCTCCGTGATTTGGCGTCTGTTGCCGCTGACGACGTGATGTGACGCAGGTCCATCCAGAGCGCACGACGTGGGAGCACGCGGAATGGAAGTGTGCGCAAGAAGGAGCTCATTTGTTGGTGCTGGATTCAGAGGAAGAAGCGGAAGCCTTAGTGGATCATTTCCAAGAGGAAGGAGAACTCTTCGTCGGTCCAATGCGCGTTGGTGTTCGCTCCGCTCAACCTGTCACCGTCCTCGGTATGCAAGCGTCACCGTGACGAAATCTCTTCAGCGATTGCGAACCTATTTCTGCATCACTACTAGCTGAGTACCGGGCGTTGCTCGGGATTTTTCGTAGACTAATCTCTTGTAACTTAGAAAAATATTAAGTCTATCTCTATTGTAAGATCAAAATACTTCTACTTGCTAGTTTTTGAAAACATGTACAGCGTCGTAATTTTTCAACTGGACTGTTTACACAACACCATCTCGCGGAGGATGCGCCGGTCGAGTTTATTAGAATTCTTGTAATTATTGCAACCATTTCTATCTTTCTTATCACACTATCAAAAAATAAATCTTAGTCTCTGTTCATCGTGCACATGTAAACTATCTCCTTGCCAAATTTCGGTATAGGACCGAGAATTGAACCTTGGGATACTCCGCAAGTAAGTGGCTTTGTTTCTGAAAGACAACGCTCAAGTATTTTATTTTTAGTATAGGATATTTCGACCTGTTGATATCTATCTTTTAAATAAGAAGTTAGCCATTGATGTGGAAGTCCACGAATGCCTAAAGAATGCAATTTGGAAAGGAGAATTTCGTGATCGATGACATCGAATGCTTTGGATAAGTCAAGAAAAACACCCTGAGCATTTTGTCCACGGTCAAGAGATGCGGTAACATCGTTTAAGAAAGAAAATATCGCTTAATAAAAATCGTGAATTTAATGTTGTGAAAAGTATTTTGTGAGTTATTCTTTTCATTTTTTATTTCATTCCGTTGTTATTTGTTGGAGATTGAATGACTCCATTTCGTAAACAAATTAAAAAAGATCTTTCTGTATGGTACGTAGAGTCAGATCCCACACATTACACCAAAAACATCGCAGAGTCAGAAACTTACGTAATTTTTGCTTCAAAGCCTACGTGATGTGTAGCAACAAGAAGCGAAACGAGTGAGCGAAGCAGTGATTGATAATTATTCCTGACTCTTAAGGACGTTCACAAAAAAGCGGGAGAAGGCAAAGCAAAGCGTGTTTATTCTCTTTGCAAAGATTCTCATTGCAGCTGAATATTTGTTCAGTCGATGACCGAGATCACGAAACATTCGCACGTAGATGGTTCTAGTGAGAGAGTGAGAGAGTCAGAGAGTGTTGACTGGACAAGAGAGGAATTATAATCCTCTTCCACATCAAGATAATTACAGCGCGCTGTCATTACTAGTCGTTACATTGAAGTACATTGAAGAATTTTATACCGTGAAAGAAAAGTTGAATACGTCTCTATGGAAACAAGAGATTTTTTAAGCTTTAAGGGCTTTGTTCGTGTTTTCAAAACCGTATTTGTTTTATACGAAAACCATAAAAAGGGTGAAAAGAAAAGAATTAAATAAATTATAAAATCGTTCGCCTCTTTATGATACAGGAGTACTCTCTTTTGAGGATTCGGTCAGGAAACGAAAGCAACGCGTTCATTCGCCGACGTTTCTCACATATTGTATCCATCCTTCCTTCCTTCCTCTCTTTATAAGCGAAAGTGTCTGTGTGTTTGGCAAAGGAGATAGTTTAGATGTCAAGAATTAACATATGCTAACTTTTATTTTTTAAATGACGATGAGGGTGGAAAAATTCTGCTGTATTCGTTTACGCTGCCTAAACGGTTAGAGATACGAATTGCGATATTATTTGCCTCAAAGAGATCTACAAAAAATGTGTCTATCTACAAAACTTAGCCTTAATGATCGATAAAACGTTATTAAAAATAGAAGTGTTACAATACTTCAATTTAAGAAGGAAAAAAATCTTTCATCACGGATTATGGATTTAATGGATTATTTTTTTTGTGCATTTAAAAAAGGTACAAACTTCTCTAAATCGAAACATTTCGCCGCGGCTCCCACGAGATGGTATAGTGTATACATTGAACTTTTGTATTAAATTTGTATTATTATGAATTTTTAAATATTAGGATGCTGCGCGTGTTTTAAAAATTAGTAAGTAATAGTATTTTGATCTTATAATATAAATACATTTTGCTGTTTCCCGAGTAAAAGAAGATTAGTGTAAGAAATACCTCGGGAAACACCGGGTAATCAGCTTGAAAATAATAAATCCCGTCTCTGAAAATAAGGTATAATTATATTCTTGTCACTATAGTTCTGGATGCTATTTGTCTCAATGTGCGTGTGTTTGGCAGGGGATCCGTTGCGCGACGTGGGATACAGTCGCTGGGTGGAGAAGTCCCTGGAAGCCGCCTGCGTTGCAGTTGACGTCAAGTTGCAGTTGCATACGTCACATTGCGGACGCGAATCCAACGACCCTCGCGATCTGCTGCCTTTCATCTGCGAACAGACTCACTCCTCTTAATATCACATACGAAGGAATAATAGACATAGTAACAGAAATAATTTTTTTTTCTGTGTGACCGCGTGGGGATGTCTCTCAGGCCTCCCAAAGTTTAGGTCTCGGTGGTGTAGTGGTTAACATCCCTGCGATCAAAGCCGGGGTCCCGGGTTCGATTCCCACCTCGTCGCCGTTTTTACGTGAAACCGAAAGTTATCTGCTTCAACTAAAGTCATTTTGTTATATTTTTCTCATTTATAAATATTGTTGAGATGATACGTTGTTTATTGAGTTCGATGCAAGTGATTTCGGACGGTTTTGTGCAGTCATTTATCGATTATTCATGGTCATACACGAAATAGAATGAAGTTGTCGACGTGAATGAAGAAAGAAACAACAACATACATTATTCCTATTGTTCCTATTACGAATAAAATTCACTTGCAAAGTTACTCTGATGTTCAGATCAACAGACAAAGTTTCGTCTTTGAGCCATCTTCAATTATTCTAGAAAAATCTACAATTATTTGAGAGAATATTAAGTAATATAAATTTGACACAGCAGAATTATTTATTGAAGATTTTAGAATCAGAGTGACTAAATTCAATTCCACTAAGTTCTTAACACTTATGAAAAGTATTATAATAATATTTTCAAGAAAATTGCTATAGTTAAGAAGTGTTTATATTTTCTAAAATATTCTGGATCTTTGTTATGACATCTGCAGCATACTCAGACTCATATTCAAAATCATATTGTATATGTGTTTGATCACATCTGTCAACATTTTCTAAATATAATTTATTTTAACTTAATTTTGTAAGTACTATCAGTCTGGACCTATTTTTCTATTTATTCATTCATTTTCTGTTGTGTTATTTACGACACAAATAGCTAAATAACCGTTTGATCGAAGCATTTTTTTGGTCATTTTATACAAAGTTTTAAAATATCATATAAAATGTCTTCTTAGGATTGTGTACCAATTTTTATTGATGCAATAAATACACTTTTTAAAGTAATAAATATTGTTGTAAAAAGGTGTCTCTTTTCCCACAATGCTTATCTGTTTCTCATTTTTGAGCTAAATGATATATTATCTTAATATTCCTTTTCTTTGTATGTGGATATCATTTCTCAATGTTAAACCATATCATATTGCAAACCTCTCACTAATATTATCACATCAAATAAATGTATAAATAAATAAATAAATGTATTGTTAAAAAAGCAGTTACAAACTGCGTACGACCACGTGGAGAACAAAAAACTAATTTACTCTCCGGAAGTAAGCAAGGGACCATCCTATCAATTCCGATCAAGGGTCCTAACGCAGAGACGAAGGATTTAACATTTCAGCTTCACACTTATAAGATAAGGACAAAAAGAGTTCGGTACATGTCATAATGTTAATATAATGCCAACAAATGTGTATTTAATAAAACAGAAACAAATTATTTCAGAAGCACGGATTAGTATCGAGCTATAGATTACTTGGAAAATATTGCATATAAAGTAATAAAATAAAACTAAAATCAATCTTTATTTTTTCAATAGACAACAGCCTGTATCCGAAGGAAAACCGAAAAAAAACCCTGACCAGAATTTATTTGTGCAGTGTCTTCCAATGTCAATTTCCTCTAAAAACATGGCAAGCTGTTCTCGGCACCGCTTCGTTTGAGTAAATGATCCAGGATGCTGCTAGAAAGCACAAAACTACTAAAGAAACGTCCCTTATTCATCTTCTACGGATACAGAGTGATCGTTAAGCGATCATCATAACTCTTGCGATGATTTTCTTCAGCCGAGGAAACAAAGCGAAGTAAAGAGGTGCTGGAATGTTCGAGAACAGTTTCTCTAAGTAGTTACCAACACGACTGTGATATCTCTTTTTTTTTTTTTTGTAAGATGTCTTTTGAATTCATGTTATTAGTTGTTGTAATTTGTTGTAAATATTTTGTTACACGCTTTTCTCTCGTGCTCTGCACCACGAGTCCGTACAATCATTAAGATTATTGATAAGCCACAGTTAAGAAAACTAATTTACCCATTCGTATCATCTTTTCAGCTTCATTTGTATTTTCTTATTAAATGCAAGTGGCTCTGGTTTTGCGTGAATTTAGAGTTTTGCGTTTGCACTCTTTCTACTCTTCCTGACATCCTTTTGGATAATAACATCTCTTTTTTATTGTTAACATTTTCACATTAATACACGCGCGTCAACCCATTACTCTGAAACGTTTCGCGCTACGCGAGTGCCCCACGAAATAAAAGTCTAAATTCAATTTCAACAGTCGAAGAAATCATCGCAACATGACCAAGGAGGATGGAGGAACCAAATTTGGAAATCCTTAGTCTTTTTCTGTCCTACGTTTCGCGTTCGTTCGTAATCTCGACAACGTGTTCGCGAAGAGTTTTTCTAATGACCTCCTCCGTCGTGTCTTCTGTTGCGCTTAATGCACCTCCCCTTCAAAAACAGAAGTCTTCGAATTATAATTTCTATTCCTGAGTTTTTATTAGCAAGTTTGGTCTCCGTGCTTCAACAAGTAACAATGTGCTGTTCCAAATTGAGGTGTAACTTTGTGTCGCGATTAAATAATATAATAACAATAATAACGGTTTATTAATCTGCAGGTGAGTAATGCAGGTTTTTCTCCGTTTTTCCTTCGGGTAGAGGCGGATTTATCATACAGGTTCTCTAGGTTTTGTCTAGGGGCGTGATTATTGTAACAATACATCGTGAATTTAGTGTTATTTCAATTCTTAAGATTTTTAAACACTATACTCAGAATAATCTATAGTTCGATAATAACTTGTACATGTAAATTTACAAACATTTTTGCGTAAAATTACAAACATATTGACATTATATATGTATTATAACTCGCAGCTAACTTTTTATCATCTAGGAATTTTAGCTGAAATTTTTGAATCCGCCTCTGCCTTAGGGTCCTTGATCGGAATTGATGGGATGGTCCCTTGCTTGCTTCCGGAGAGTAAATTAGTTTTTTTTTCCTCCACGTGGTCATACGCAGTTTGTACTGTGTTTTGACAATAAATTTATTATAATACAATAATACACAAATTATTGACCAAATATCTATAAAATACGCAATAGATGGAAAATTAGTACACAAGGTAACAATGAAATTAGATTAATGTAAATAAGGCTCTTGTGTTCATTGATCTGACCCTCCGTGTACGGTTCAAAGCAAGCGGCTCCGTACTTCAGTCAAGGTCGAACAAATGAAGTCTATACCAAGCTTTTAGATTTCGAGTTCCCTTTTCTAAGTAGGCATCAATAAATTGAAAAAGGAGAAAATCATTACTTTGAACAAAACGGAAACATCAATAATAAATTTGTTATCTCTATTTATTGTTTTTTAGTTTAATTCCTCGTCTATGAATTGAAAATTAAATTATTTTCTTTATTCAATTTTTCAGTTCAAGTCAATTTTTTCTCCTTTTTTCATTTATTGACAATTGTTCGATTCAGAGATTTTAATTTAGTTGTATTCTATTTTCTATGATTTGTTTTATCATACATAATTGTTTCAATTTTTATATTCATTGTAATTTTAATAATAATAAATTTAATAAATTTATTATTATTAAAATTACATTGATTTATTTTTGACAAATTAAATTTATTGTCAAAAAACAGTACAAACTGCGTATGACCACGTGGAGGAAAAAAAACTAATTTACTCAATTCCGATCAAGTGCCCTACGGCAGAGGCGGATTCAAAAATTTCAGCAAAAGTTCCTAGATAAGATAAAAAGTTAGCTGCGAGTTATAATACGTATATAATGTCAATATGTTTGTAATTTAACGCAAATATGTTTGTAAATTTACATGTACAAGTTATTATCGAACTATAGATTATTCTGAGTATAGTGTTTAAAAATCATAAGAGTTGAAAAAACACTAAATTCACGATTTATTGTTACAATAAACACGCCCCTAGACAAAGCCTAGAGAACCTGTATAAGAAATCCGCCTCTACCCGAAGGAAAAACGGAGAAAAACCCGGGCCAGGATGGGGCTACAGAATTTATGTACACAACCGTGCCAAAGTTGAGTACACATAAAACTAAATTAATATGAGCCATAAGACAACACAATCATGCAAGAAAATAGTTTTTGAAATTATTACGTAATACGTAAGGTCGTTGAAAATAAGGAATGCATTTAAATAGGGATGTAATGTTGACTTTGGTTATACCAGTTTTGCCTGATGGTAATCCGCATGAGGGATTGAAACATCGCATTTTATTTCATTTTAATTGTGTTCTTAAGTAAATGTCTTTTTTTTTTAAATAAGTGAAGTAGCAGAAACGGAAAATATGACTACACTTGTTTCAACACCGTTTCATCCGTTGCAGAAGGCACCTAATCCAACCTAACCACATTCGCTCGCAGTCATTTGCAGTGGAGTACTTTTGCTAGTGACCTGCGACCTCGTGACATTGCGAAGCGACCGTGGAGCAGCGGGGCGGCGAGCTGCCGAAGCATTTGAATACAATGCAACCTCCTCCTCGCTTTGCTGCAGCTTCGAGTCGGTCCGTACGCGTGAGCACTTAGCTTGGCTAATTACGCAGAAGAATCATCTCCTTACTATGCAATTGCTTGTCATTGTTTTCAGTTACGCGTTTCTCGGTCTTGAATCATGAGGAAGGTGAGAATCGGTTCGTTTAAATTTTTTTTTGCAAACAAGATGGGGATTCTGAGTGTTTCACTTGTTCGGATGCTTCATGTTTGAAACTGCTTAGTCTTCTCATTTCTGAAAAATAGTATCATTTAATTATATACTAATGAAATAACGATCCTGCTTTTCAGATTCAGTTTATAAGGAATTCGTTGAATTATTTTTGTAACGCGCAAAAATCTTTTAAATTGCGGTAACCGCAACATCAGATTACGGAATGAGAATTATGTTGAATGAGAATGTGAGACGGGACCTACAGATTATAAGATTTTCAGTCTCATTCTACGTACGAGACTCGCTGACCTATGAGTTGATTTCATTAGAGATTCTGTCAACATATGAAGCGAACGAGATGGCGTAGTTGGTTGCGCGTCAGCATTCTAATCTGAAAATACCGGGTTCGTATCTCACTCCCGTGTTCCATTTTGATTCAATATAAAATAATTATTTTGAGAAATAAGTTATATATTACATTTATTTTATTAAAAGACAATTGTAAAAATGAAATCATTAAAAGAAAAATTAATGCTTAATATTATATTTTTTTCAATTTTATTTATTTATTTATTTCATGTCTTCAGACTCTTCCACCCAACCGCTGGACTTGCGGGAGGGAATTAGGAAGGAGGGATGTTGTTGATCTCTGTAATGTTGTATGCATTATTTTCATTACAACCTGACGACCCAAGTTAAAAAATTTAAAAGTCGAATTTAACGTTCTGACCACCTCCTCAATTATTTGTAACGGATTCAACATTCGGCACAATTTTATTCTCCTGGTGACGATATTCATAAACTACTCACTACGCGATCTCCTTCTAAAATATTGAAATTAAGTGTTGGAAGATTTCAAGGAGTAAACAACCCAGTAATATATACTTCTAAAGCCAATCAAGGGCTATGAATCACGCAACATTAAATTTGCCCGAGATAACAATTGTTGTATTCTTCCGTCTGGTACGTCATAATTACTGTGTTAAAAAAAACGCCCGGAAAAAGTTTCTCTATAATAAGCATTAAAATAAATAAAGATGGAAAGAATAAATCATCTTGATGTCTCCACTAAAGCACAACTATGTATTCTACGCCATCTCAAAACTCACCGACCAGATCAGAAGATAATATAATGAATAAAACAAGAGGTCATTAAACATTGTAAATCTTTCGCTGCAGTTCAAAATACGATGAGTTGACTGAGGAAGTTAACGATGTGTATATTTATGAACATCATCTGCCAACACCTTTCTATGTTTCTCAGGAGCTTAGAATCTCCGCGACCTTCGGTATTTTAGGTTAACTCGAACAAATATGACTTTTTAGATCGACTGAAAGATCAAACCATGTTCTTAATTTACCAAAATTCACCGCGAAACTCTTTTTAAAACAAAAGTAATATTTTCAAAACCGCAAATTTTCACGTGTAAAATTATTCCAAGTATGCCTTATGAGGTTCTTCAATTTTTTCAATAGCAACGAGGAAATCAAATTCGATATTGTATTTCTCCGAAAAGATCCATCTACCATAAAAATGTTGCAAAACAACTGGAAGATTACTTTTATAAGAGTAATTTCACATAAATTGGAATGGTAACACTAAGATACTGCAGAAATACCTTTTTTTCCATATTTCTCAAAAACTAAATATGTTTTGAGATATCAAGATAGTGTAGGATGGTGTAAGGTGGTGTAAGATAGTGTACAACCAATTATATTGAACGTATGAGTGTGGTTTCAAAATGGAAGTTTATGCTAAAAAAACAATCGCTCGCATGTGTATGTGTATACTCACTGACTTCATGGAATATCCACTCGATGCGCTTACAAAATATTCCAATATAATACGCTTAATGTTATAAAATGTTACATTCGTCTTTATTAATTCACTCTTTTCTTCGTGATTTGAAACCATCAGAAAACCATTATTCCCATACGACAATAGTTGTATGTTTTTACGTATTAAAGAAACAGTCCAATTGTTTCAACACTGTGCCAACGTAACAGCAGTTTATTCGAACGGCGCGCGGCCACTGTTTCCTGCTTGAGGAGAAAAGGATTTCGAAGGGTTTTGATTCTACGACGTGAGGGTCTGGAGGCGGAGGGGACCAAGGGTGGGGGTGGGGGGGCTTTTCCCATTGGGGTACGATTTATTCAAACACGAGAGAGCGGTCAACGGTGATTGGTCGTGTGACGTCAGCACAGCTCACGAAGCAACCGAGCGAGGGAAGAGTAGTTGAGGGAAGGAAGGAAGGAAGGAAGCAGCCAATCGTGATAAGAAGAAGAACGTAATGATGACACGAGGTAATTTTCAGCGAAACGAGACTTTCTATTTTTTACTCCTCTGTTTATTATTCTGTTTATTAAACAGAAACTAGTGCTTGAATATCGGGTGAATAGTTACTAGCAATCAACAGGACAGGAAGATGATCGCTAAATATTGCAGTGAAATAATAACATGGTGCTGAAAACAGGAAGTGAAATCATTTGGATTTGATTAAGGAATGTTATAGACAACATTGGGCGCCGTTTTACATCAACGAAGTGAATCTCGAAATATTCGATCTTTCGAATAAAATTAAACGTCGGTGATAACCTAATTAAACTCATTTCACTTAAATTAAGTGCGAAATAATACGGAATCATTTGAACGGAAAGTATCTTTGTTATTCATCTCGACCACTTCGGAGTAAGAACAGATTAGAGTCCGGGTGCAAAGTTAAAGTTACAGTTTCGTAGTTATTTTAACCGTTACTAAAGTGCATTACGAAAGACATTTCGTGTAAACAACAGCAGACTGAGGTGACCGTTCATTGAAGTGGAGGATGGCAGCGAGGTGCAGTTTGGATGCGAATAACCTTTGGAGTCGAAGACCAACCAGTCTGACCTTTATACTTGGGGTTGGTTGGTGGTTGGAAGGAGGAGGAGGAGAGGAAGGAACAGCTGATGAATTGGGATTGACCTTCATCTTACATCGAAAGGTAACCACAAAATTTACGTAAAGTTCGCAAGGAAAGAATCCAGTTTGTTTATTATGATTCTTGAATAACATGAGTCAATTTTCCAGTCGATGATCTTAGCTTTTTGTGTTAATCTTCTTTATCTATGTTTCTGTGTCGGTCGAACAGAATTGACTTCCGCATCATTATCAGTTGATTTTCCCGGTCGTTGTATGTTGTATGTCTTGTCTTCGTCACGTCTTGAAAGATATTTGTCTTGTGATTATTTAGGCGTTAGGTATTAATCTCTGCTGGGGTTGATCGTGAATTGAAACGACATCGGTAGAACTCTTCTCAATACACTTGAAATATATGATTTAAAAACCAATATTGAACTCTTTCTAAAATTTCTATGTAATACCTCTGCAATTTTACACCCATAACATGTTTTCTCATATTTAAATGAATTTGTAAGATTGGTTGAAATCACTTTAATTATTCTAAAATTATTGTTGAATGTATAAAAACGCATTTATTTTTAATTCGAAATAGTATTATCATTATTTGAATTTTTGTTTATTGAATTAATATTATTTATGTGATGGTAAAGTATACTAAGCGATGAGAAGTATATCTTGTAATATTTGCATTTGAATTCGTTTTAGTGCATTGCATGAGTAAAAGTATGTTAGACGAATTAGTAGCGTCTGCGCAGAACCACTGTGAGATAATACAGATACTGACTGACCGACTGACTGAATTTCCATTCGAGTAACGTATCGCTGTCGCATACTGATCACGTGACAATTAATTTGATCAGATGATCCTTATCTCAATCCTGAATGTCAATGAAAAAAATGATAGCAGTTATGAATAGCATTTTGGAAAATCAAAGGAGAGTAGTTCCCATGCGTTCAAAATCCAAAATCCATAAAATATCTTCAACATTTCGATTTTCCCCCCCAATCGTGAATTTAATGTTTTTTCAATTCTTATGATTTTTAAACACTATACTCAGAATAATCTATAGTTCGATAGTAACTTGTACATGTAAATTTACAAACATATTTGCGTTAAATTACAAACATATTGACATTCTATAAGTATTATAACTCGCAGCTAACTTTTTGTCTTATCTAGGAACTTATGCAAAAAAATTTTGAATCCGCCTCTGCCTTAGGGCCCTTGATCGGAATAGATGGTATGGTCCCTTGCTTGCTTCCTGAGAGTAAATTAGTTTATTGTCCTCCACGTGGACATAAGCAGTTTGTACTGTTTTTTGACAATAAATTTATTATTTCATCATAAATTCATCTCAATTCTTAATGTGAATTTAATAAATTATTGCAATTTTGAATCGTATTTTGGAATATCAGCATAGGGTAATTTTCGTGTGTTGTATCTGGAACCGATAAAATGTATTAAATTATTTTGTAACCCTTTAATAAATCCAGTTTCATTACGATAGTTTCATTGTTTTCACTGCGCTGCGTCATAGTTATTCTTATTGTTGTTGTTTGCAATAAACGAAATACTGTTAGGCTCATTTTATATAAGTTTAATTCTAAAGAATTGGGTGCTCATTTCCTCATTTAATTCATGCTTTTGCATTTTAAATTTAAAAAAACCTCATATTAAAAAGTGGTTTTATTAATTGAAGATCGCACTAACCCGATACCAAATGACCTTTTCAAAAAAGAATGCAGTTAAATTTTTTTTCGTGAAACTTCCGAAACACATTCGTTTCCACTTGTTTTTGACGAATAGAAATATTACCTTTTGTTGTTATTCATTCCGCAAGATAATTTGTAAATTTACTCGTGCCAACGTTCACTTGAGAATTTTATATTGAATTATGTTTGTTTTATATTATATTTAGGACAGTAATGTGTCTAGATTAAAAATACTGTATTTGTAATACTTACGGTTATTTCAGTACGAACAGTGATTGTAAGAAGACGCGGACGGATTGGAAAGAAAACAAATATGATGTATTCGAATTTGTTACAATTTGTTAAGAAAATTGAAAAAATCAGGAAGCCCATATATATATATATATATA
>NNCF01125856.1:238841-251724 GCA_002313205.1 Laupala kohalensis | reverse complement strand
GATGATAATAAAGCTCCTGGCGAGACTCATACCATAAGGTCTGCTCTTCCATCCATTTAAAACATTTACAAGATGAGAATCGGGAGGATCGTATTTACATTTAACGCTTCATATATGACGTGCTTGTTTTTTCTGCCATTTTTATTCGTAATAAAAAAAATTAATGCATTAAGTAATCTGGAATATACCTCGTAATCATCTTGAATAGTTGTATTTAGAATGTATTGATACATAGGTTTAAAAATTTCACTTATTACTTATGTCTTGAAATTCTTTTTTAATGATTTGGTTGTTTATTCGCAAATTTATTTTCCTACTTTTAGAAATGATATTAATAACTACTGAAAAATTAAGGGTAACATCATTACGAAGCTTCCCGGGTAAAATATTGATTGGAGGAAATTACAAAAATATTGTAACTTTTAGATGAAAACATGGCAGGGGAAATTTGTGACGACACTCCAATGATGGTGTGTCATGAAGTGGGATTATTATGAGAGATAATGAAATGAAATAAAAATCATATTATGGGAAACAGAATAATGAGTGTCTCAATGTTCAACTACGTTGGTACAGATAACAGAGAAAGTTCTAGTTTTTGTAGGATTTGTAAATGGGAGTGAAACGTAGCTTATTGAACCTTGTGGAGCGATAGGACTATTGTGAGTAGGAGAGTTTACCAACAACTTGGTCCACGTGGAGGGGTTACTAGGAATAGGTAGTAAAATAGTAATAGTTGTTATTGATACTAGGAGCAGCAGCAGGAGGAGGTGGATAGAAGAAGAAGAAGGAAGAGGGTTCGCTTTTCACTTTACATGAACTGAAGGACGTTGAAGAGAAAAGCAAAGAATTTCTTTTTTTCTGACCCCGCCGGGAGTCGAACCCGAGACGAGCGACCACGCTACCACCTGAGCCACGGGCGGGGCGCGAAGTAAAAGTTGCAAAAGACTAATGTTGATTGATATACATCCGCATGTCGTCAGTTTCGTAAGTGTAGAGCGATGATTTGAACATCTCCCTCGTCCAACAGTTTGCCTCGGAGCTCCTGGAAATTGGATTCCACTTGGAGTAAAAACAATTACATTCCGTCGGAGGTCGCATCTGGCGCCGGAGATCCCTCCGGTATCAATCTGTGCGAAGGCGATGATTGGGTCGCAGATGCGCTGCTGCTGCTGCTGCTCCTAATGGAGGGAGCCTGGGGGTATCGGAATCAGTGCGAGCACGCGACGCCCATTAAGGCATCCGGTCAGAACCTCCTCTCTCGGATCCCACGCATTAGATTCTATTTTTTCTATCTTTCTGCGTATGTTAGGTTGGCAGCTTGATTGTTTGACGGACGTCTTCGCTGTAAAAAGTAAAATTGGCTGACGAAACATTTGGTGGCTGCCAGAACGGAAAAAAAGGAAAAAAAGGGAAATTCACCTTTTTATTTGATTCCGAGTCTCTGATTTCTCTATCAATCAATTTTTTCGTGTTTTTTTTTACGTACATACGGTTGCAATAAAATGAGTTGCAATGACGTATCATTTGCTTATTTATTCCTCATAACCTGATAAAATTGTGGCCTCTTTTGGAACGAAAATAGATTTTTTTGTAATTTTGTTAAAATGTACGTCTAGAGACGAGGGGTTTGGTGACAGTGCAACTGACATAAGTAAACTTTTGAATGTATGTGACCTTCTGGCCTTATTTTATGGCGAGATCCGGCCTCCAGGCTGCCCTTCGAAGGGTTTGAATGAGAGGAATCGAACCGACGACATACGTCTGTGGAATGAGTGAGAGGGAAGCACCTCTCACATGAAAAGCATCGAACCCATCCTCTCTCACTCACTCAGCATATTACGAAATTATCACAAAGAGGAAAATCAATAATTATTTGCTAATTGTAGTCAGTCTGTCAAAATCATTTGTAAGCTTCCTTTCGATGTTTTAATTCCTTTTTCCTTTTTCGAAGTTCAAATATAATAATAATAATAATAATAATAAAAAATTCATTTATAATGTGCCGATCATGACACCTGACCACACATCAATAATGATTACAGCAGTATTCGTTTACAATACAATACATTGAACATACGTATACAATTGTATAAAAGAACACATGACTAATAATAACTATAATTGGAGGATAACTTGTTTTCTTTATTCTGGAGTAGAACTTCCCGGAGGAAAACCGGAGAGAAACCCGGTCCAGGATGGGGTCCAGGATGGTTTGCGTACAATTATAAATAAACTGTTATATATAAAAATGATAAAACACAACATGCAAGAAAAAAGGAATTTAATCAATTTTTTTGAGTAGTGTTACAATGCCGTGATAAAGTGTAAGAGGAATTAACATAATTTACATCATCCGAAATCATATGTAAGGGAATTATTTATTGGGTGAATACGTATGTTACAGAATTCCTAGTCGGAGACTAGACATACCGACCACCCAAGCGTTAGAGTTGTCCAAGGCCATGAAACGACTGTGTATCGTAAAACTAAGTGAAAATTGCTTGCAGGAGAATAAAAGCAGTGCTTGGCGCTTCACGTGAGGTGATTGGTGGAAAACAGATCGAGGAATACGGTTATAGTGAGCAGACAACTCTTGCGTGCTAAACTGGAATGTATATATTCAGTATTCGAAAATATTTGCAGTTTTAAATGTTGTTCCTCTTTTATCATTTTTTTTAGGGATACTGGTCATAAAGAAATCGTGACTGCTAGTAAAGATCCGCGGTGATACTTATAAAGATAAGTATAGTGCGCCATAGAATATGCAATGTCATATCTAAAATTCCTCTATAATAATCTTCGCGACACTTTAACATTGCATTAATGAAAATACTGATGAGTTTTAATCTGAGTCGTTCAAGTCGTTGTTCATCCAGCAGGAAGATGACGAGGAGATAGCAAAATTCCTTTTGGGTTTTTCCCTAATTCAGAAAAAAGTAGTTTTTGACATGATGTCTGTCCGTCTGTGCGCAGCGATTATGAGGAAATGGATTGATCAATTTAATTCATGTTTTGTATTTACTGTAAAATTTACTTGTTGTTGATGCACGTTACTAAAAAAAGGGTACTTTACATCAACGTCTAAGTACTCTTTTGAATGTTTCTTAAAAAGGACTCCAAAGATTTTGCTTAAATTTTCTGAACGTACAATTAGTAAGCATTACATCCGCATTAGCGATATTGAAAGTTTGGTATAGACGCAGTAAAATAATTTCTGTCTGCTATACTTACGCTTTAGTTTACTGTTTCAAGAAGCTTGAGTAATATTTAGCAGAGTAAATGAACTAAGTAGAATGAGAATACACTTTTCGTAAACAGAAATGAAAGATATGATAATGATTAAATACATAGGAGGAAAACAAAAGCTCCGCAGATACGAAAATACATCAATTTCCGTCTGGAACGAAATTGTAGTTTTATGATATTTGTAAGACTGATATGTCGCTATATGTTTTGAAATAATATTCTGAATATTTATTTTACTTTCAAATAAAAGACAGCAATAAGTTCATCTAACGACTTTGAGCATGAATAGAGCACAGGAAGACGACCAAAATATAAAGAACCACGCCAGAAATGACCCTTTCACTATAGAATTTTTTCTCACTCTTTGCTGCGGACAGAGAAGCGTAAATGAGAAAAAATGTGCAATGGTTTTGCACCTCTAGTTTCTTTTAATATCTAAGTTTAATATAATGAGAATGGATAACATTATTGTTTCTGGTACGCTTCTACCGCCTCAACGCCGAAGTGCGTGAATACACTTCACTGGGAGTCTCAGCGTCTGTGTCTCCAGCGAGGTGACGTCGCCGTAGCTCTCACCTCCTCTCAGCTACTTCTGAAGGTCGTGCGGTCTGTTCTTCGCTTTGCACCAAATGAAGGCTGCAAGTGTCCGTTTGGGTTCCACGACCACGTCTTCTTCTTCTTCTCTCTCCGGACGGACGGACGCAAAACCCTTTGCGTGTTCGGCGCCGATTTTTAGAATCCGTAAACGACTTCTTTCAGAGGAAGGAGAGAGAATTGTACGACGTCGTGTGGAGAATGGATACAGAGAAAGAGCAATGGGCGTTTCCTTCTTACCACCTTCAATTAAACTGTAGATTCATCGATTTTTTACATTTTAAGTTATACAGAGTTATCTTGAATTCATGGTACAAATTTTAAGGGTTTTTGAACAGGACACTGTAACAATGATTTATTGTTTAGAATTTATTGTGTGGATTCATGGATACATGGATTGATTGACGTACTCGTTCCAAGATGCTGCTAAGAGGATATTCGAGAAACGAGATCATTTTTATTTCCTGTGTTTGTGCCTCGCCGCATCACTTGAATACAACGAATGATTGATAGAGGACTCTGTAAGCTTGTGCGTACCATGAATTTCGGATCATCCTATATAAGTAATTATTTATTCTGATTAATGTGTGCGTGTTTAAGCGTGTTCTTATATGTATCGGAGACAGTTAAGAAATTATATTTCTTTCCTTTCATAAGCACCTCACACACATTACCGGTTTCTTTTCTCAAGAGAATATCTAAATTTAAGAAACCAAGATTTGCAGTTACCTGATCGACATAATCGATGAGTTCTGATGGTTCAATGAACGGACATTTTCTATCATATTTTCTTAAGACAACTACCAAGTGAAGACGAGATGTCGCATGTTGGTACAACAGAAACATTAGAAGGAAGGAATGCAAACCCGCGCTCCGCCATACATTTGTCGTTCGTGAAAGACACATACTTCTGTCATCACGTGAGATCCGTGCGGTACAACGATGGAGAGAAGATAACAAAAAGGAAGGTTCGGGAAAAGATTTGTTACTCACTCTCTGTTCCTAGTAACATTTAAAATCTTATCAAACAATAAAACACCCACATTGCGATATTGACTTTGATAAACATCGAAGCAATTGTTCCACAAATATAATAGACAAATCGTAGAAAGCTGTTTTTAATTAATTTTTTGTGAGTGGAGCAGAAAACTGAACAAACTCCAAAATTAAGTACCTATCAAAATTTACAAACATATTTGCGTTAAATTACAAACATATTGACATTATATATGTATTATAACTCGCAGCTAACTTTTTATCTTATCTAGGAACTTTTGCTGAAATTTTTGAATCCGCCTCTGCCTTAGGGTCCTTGATGGGAATCGATGGAATACGTCCCTTGCTTGCTTCCGGAGGGTAAATTAGTTTATTGTCCTCCATGTGGTCATACGCAGTTTGTACTACTTTTGACAATAAATTTATTATTATTATCATTAAAATATTATTAATTACTATACTGGTCAAGAGAACTGGTAGACGATGATTTTAGACTTTCGCATTGTGACGTTACGTTTTAAAATTTTTATTACAGGTATTTCGTTTTGCTTTAGAATTTCGGAATTTATGCTTCTATATCGCTGGAAAGTACTCTTCCTAATAAATTGAATAATTCTTTCGAATAAAAAAGAAGTGTATTTACTCAAAGACACTGAAGGAATTTGTGATCATTCGTAATGTTTATAGGTGAGATAAAAGTATTGCAGTGTGTAAGTATTGGGTTTTCATTCGTGGGAACCTAATGAGGCGCGTCTGTGTGGAGAAGGATGGTTTCGTCCTAATGGTTTTCTCATGCCTCTATCGAAAAGAAATCTTCCTAATTTGTTCCAGTTTTGCATGTTGCTCGCGGAAACACGAACGCATTTGACGTTAACATGGAACTCAACGAAAAGCTTTTTCTCATCAGTTTACGAAAAAAAAACCCTAAAAGGTTGTGACCGAACATTAATTTTATTTTCCTCTAATTCGCTTTTCGCTTTTTCACGTCGTCCATTTTACTTGTTACTGAGCGACATATTACATTTGCTATTTTTTTCTTCCAGAAATGTTATGTAATTCTATATTTTAATTTTCTTTTAAATATTATTGATTTATCGCTACACAAAAGAATTGTGATTCATTTTTTGTTTCGTGCTATCGGTCAGTATTGTCCCTGAAATTTTTTAAAAATTCTCTTTGTTTTATTGTAATTTTTATTACTCCTCGCAGTTCTATGTACATCCTTACGACGTATTTATTTTATATATTACATTTACTTTTTTACCTTTTGATAATAACGTCACACTCGTGTATTAATCGATTTAATTTTCAAAAACATTTAAATTTTTGCGATAATCAGAAAATAATGAGTAGAGGCGGATTTCTTATACAGGTTCTCTAGGCTTTGTCTAGGGGCGTGTTTATTGTAACAATAAATCGTGAATTTACTGTTTTTTCAACTCTTATGATTTTTAAACACTATACTCAGAATTATCTATAGTTCGATAATAACTTGTACATGTAACTATTTTTGCGTAAAATTACAAACATATTGACATTCTATTAGTATTATAACTCGCAGCTAACTTTTTATCTTATCAAGGAACTTTTGCTGAAATTTTTGAATCCGCCTCTGCCTTAGGGCCCTTGATCGGAATTGATGGAATACGTCCCTTGCTTGCTTCCGGAGAGTAAATTAGTTTATTGTCCTCCACGTGGTCATACGCAGTTCGTAACTGCTTTTTTGGCAATAAATTTATTATTATTATTATTATTATTTAATGGTTTTATTTATTCTGATGTAAACATGTTGGTGAAAATTAGTGTTTCGAGTTTGCGAGTTTGTTAAATTCATATAACATGTTCTAATGAATTTATCTTAATCTTAAACTCATTTAATGAAAACTAGAACTTTATTGAAGTATTGAATTAATGACGGGTGATCCATGACATAATTTTAATTTGTCCACAAGCATTGAAAAGTGTTTTTTTTAATTTCATTATTTTCGGAACTAAAGAATAAAATGTCATTCCACATTTTGAACGCATTCATTGATTTATTTCTAATAGTTTCAATTCTTTAATTTTCATTTAAATTATATACATTTTAAAGATATAATTTAAAGGTGTTCGTTGTGGGAACAAAACTTGACGTACGCAATGTGAACGTTTATAAATATANTATATGTATATATGTATAACGTGTGATTAATATAATGGTTTTATTAAAATATACTTTTTAGTTAATTACCATTCTATTTCGTCGTGTCTGTAATTATTTCCTTGACACTAAAAGTTAATTAAATCATTGTTTTATTCCCCGTTTATTTAGAATTATTTTATTATTTCCGTTTTGTTCCGTATTTTGGTAGAAATTTCTATTATCGTGGTGCTTACGTATGTATTTTCAATTAAGATTACTTATCCTAATATAAATAAATAGTCCTCACTCACACATAGACGTCCCAGATGTTTTCCAATCGAAGAGACAACAGACGGCGTTCGTGATCACGTGATGACGCCAGATGTTCGTTGTGTAAAGAAGCGGCATTCGAAATGATCATAACCCCTTTAGGTTATGATTTTGTAGGCGAGCACCTTTTTCTCTAAGGGTAAATTCTATCTCTTCAGAAGTTAATGAGAGTTTCAGTCTCCAAATAAATCTTGTTTTACATGATTCCGGGTGATGTAAATGATGTTAGGTATTATGTAACTTTTGTATTTAAGTGAAGTATGATGTAATTTTTGTATTTACATAAAGATACCTCAGTGGAAAATATTGTTTCTTAATGACAAAGGAGCCATTTTGCATCACATTTTTCCGTGTTTTTTTTTGGGGGGGGGGAACCATTTTATCCCTTGTTCTCTCATCCGCGCACATAATCTCCTGTTCTCCACTTTTGTAGTTGCTTTTCAATAATCTTCGCCATTTATAAGAGATATAGCAAGATTCATTTCATGAATGCGTAGTTTCGAATCATTATCATATAATTAATTTTAGCTAATATCTCCTCTGCTTGAAGTAAACATGCAAATTCTTAGCGTACATCCATTTTCCGTAAACGCTGGTACTTGAAAGTTCTCTTAAATGAAAATCGATTTCGTAAAGGGAAAACAATGAGTATTTCTTGCTTCTTCCTATTCCTTCNATTTCTTGCTTCTTCCTCTTCCTTCTTAGGATGAGTCATTATTTGACACATTTGTTTGTAACTCAATGAATCAGAATAGGATTATGATGGTTTCTTAAATTATTTTAGTAAACAACTCCTTTTTTCTCTGTTTGTACTTTATTTTAACACCTTTCTTTTTTCATATAAAGTTTCCGCCTCAAAATAGTTCACATCCTGATCATATCTATGAATTATAGTTCCTGTGCTGATATTTTTGCGGTTTATCTCGTTTTGTGCTTGAAAAACCAACCCGATGTGTGCACGTGAAAGATATCACGGGAACCAATGGAGAGGAATGAAAAGTAAAATAGATGTATTGTAAGAGAACGTTACAAATTGTGATTGAATACATAGACGACAATAAACTAAATTACTCTTCGGAAGCAAGAAACGGACCATTCCATCGAATTCAAGTAAGGGCCCTTTTACATTTCTTCGCCTCTGGGCAAAATCATATGTGCCCCACCCCCCCTTAACTTGAGAACAAACAAAAAAAGAAAGAAAAGAAAAAGAAGTGTTTTACCTGACAACAACTTCCGACGAGTGCCTTCTACTCGTAAAGGAATAAATATTTGCATCGTCAACAGCCCTCAGGTGAGAATTTCGACGGACCGGGACTCGAACCCGGGATTTCCTGCACTGGCAACAGGTGTGCTGTCCACTGCACCACCCCACCTCAACTCCAAAGGAGGTGGCTGTTGACGATGCGAAAGACAAGTGTGTTGTGATAATATTGAGAAACAATTTACAAAAGGGATGTAAAAGAAAAGTAACAGTCTGAAAAGCGAGACTACTCAATTGACGAATGAAACAAGCTCAAGTGAATGAATAAAAAAAGGAAAGATTCAGATGAGGATGATGGCGGCTCTCAGTCGCTTCCACTCTTCTTTGATTCGTAAAACGATTTTATTTCAGTTCCGTCACAAAATCGTGTGACTTGACTCCAACCATTTTTCATTTCCACGAAGTCACTTGAGTCACCCCAAACCTTGTTTTTTCTTGGAGATTTCGTGCAAACCTTTGTCCTCAGGGTCAACTCCGGAGCGAAGTACATATTAAACCTTGAAAGGGCCGAGCGACCTTTTAAGGGCAAGGGCTTCTTCCGGCGTCAGGTTCTCTTCTGGTGCGCTTTGGTCATCGGAAGCGGGTGTACCTTGTCCCTTTATCACATCGCTCTTTCGTCTCTCTTTGAGTCTTTATTTATTTATGCTCAACGTTTTGCATTCGATGGAGATGATGAACTTTTTTTCCATGGGTCACAGGACATACAAGAAAGATATTTCACCTTTTTTCCGCTTTAAGAGATGCGTAAAATGACGAAACGAAACCGCTTCCGTGTTTGTGTTTATGTTTCGCTAACGCTCTCTCTCTCTCTCTCTTTATGTTTCATTTCGAACGAGACACGTGAGTACTATATTGTTAACTTTTGTAGATAGAAATTAAATCATGTTTTTTCATCATCACTGTGTTATAAAACAATTAGAATGAAAGTAAACAACGCAAAAGTTCTACTTCGAATGCGAGTCGTTTTACCTGAAATGAATCGTCGGAATAAGAATGTTCTAAAAGCGCATCCGTTTATACACATCCTTCGCGTGTAACAGATTTAATTCTGAAAATCGATCCTTGTGTTCTTCCCTCCGATGTCCATGTTCATGTCCTCTGTTTCGCTGTGGGGCAGTGCAGCCAACAAACAAGAAAAAAAACGGACACTGTATCGGCTTTGGGCTCCGGCGGCTGTAAACCTGTACACGTGTGGGAAACACGTGTTCGGACGCGCGCCCCGCGGCGAAAACAAACGCGCTGCGGCGAACAAGAGAAGGCGGTCGGCAGTCACTTTGAAACAACGCACGATCGGATCCTTTTTTTTTTTTCTCTCTCTCTCTCTCTCTCCCCCATCGCGAGAAATACGAAGAAGAAGAAGAAGAAGAAGAAGAAAAAATTACACAAACGGACAGCAAAGGGAATCAAATCAACCGATTCAAATGAAATATTTGTCCTTCTTAAATGTTGGATATTTTCCACAACTTTGAAGTATCATAAACGTAATTAAGTAAACAATACAAGACTAACGACCTATTCTGAAAGAACAGTTTCTGTTTTGGGATAAGAACTCGCAACGTCTCCACTTCCGGATTAAGTCGTCCTCTGATAACAAATTATGTTTCAATAATGTGAAAGAATTTACAGATTTTAATAGAAGAACTTAATGAGAGTTTTAATTTCCTAATAAATATTGTTCTCCACGTGACTTCGGATGATGTAAGCGATGTTGATGTTTCTTATACTTTATACTTATACCATTGTGATTGTATTCTTAGATACCGATTAAATTCCTTTTTTTTCTTTCACGGATGTTGACTCTGCTCCTTTTTGTTTTTAATAGTTTATTTCTAACTGTTCGCTACCTTTGGCTCGGGTTGCGTTATCTCTGTATGTCTCTGCTACATTTATCTCCGTAGCCCCTTTTCATCCTGTCCCGGGTTTACCTCCGGGCGGTGGCGGGAATGTCATTAATACTAATCTCCTTTTATTAATCTCGATTTTTTACTGCACTAATATCTATAATTTATTTTAAGTTATTAATGGATAACACTGCGTATTTATTAAATAATTTATTTTCTAAATATCAAATCCGTCACTGTTCATGGGCCCTTGATCGGAATTGATGGGATTATCCCTTGCTTGTCTTAGTTTACTGCCCCCCTCATAGTCCTACGCAGTTTGAAACTGCTTTTTTTTTTACAATAAACTGAACTCAACTATAACAGAACAATTGAACACGATATAAACATAAATATAAACACAAAATTGTTTACAAAAAAGCGCAAACTACTCAAACATGTTATAATAAACTTCCGTGTGTATTTTTTATAAATATCATCTTTGATATGCATCGATTGTAATAACTATTTGTCCAAAATTAATGTATTTTCCGAATAATTTAAGTGATTCTTATTAATGCAGTGTGAGATAACTGCAATTTCTATTCGTTAAAGTCCTTTTGACGCTGAAATGTATTTTGTAGCGGGAAAACACATGAAGAGAAATAAATTTTCACAGAACTTAACAATTGATAGAATTTATTTCTGGTCTTTTTAATGGGAATTTGTTTCTTTGTTGATATTTCAGATACAATTATTTTCAACGGTTCATTTTTTGTTTGCAACACATTTACTGTACATCCTTGTGAAATCCTCTGAATTCCTTAAGTCTTTATAAGTCTTTTCTTCTTTTCAATAGTACAGAACATTCAGTGCTTCTACATCCACTGCTTCAATGTGGACTTTTTTTAAAAGTGAATCATGAACAATTTAATAATACGTGGGCACATTTCTTGAGGTAATTTATGACGTCAAGTTTTGAATTTTAAGTCAATTAGTTAAAAATGTTGTTACAAAATGTGTGAAATGTCTCTTTTTACGAAGTTTGTTCTGGGAAGATAATTTTTAATTCTTCATAAATGCAGTGTGGGAGATGGCGGTTTGAATGATAATAGCTGTAGAGTGTGTGTTTGCAGGCGAGAGCTGTGCTTACAAATTACTAGCTTTGCAGAACACAAAGCTTCGTTATTGTTGGTGATTTCATGGAGGAACGAATACTCTGAAGTTGACCCTTCTGTCTTACAGACTTCTGTTCTTTTCTTGTATTTGGAATTTATCGGATGAGATATCAGGTTACCGATGAAGAAAAGCAGATTTTAAAAGTTTTTATACAGATGTTTATACACATTGGTCTTCTTAATATGTCATCGTGACAGATAATTTCAATATGTATATTTTCGTGTATTGCTTTTTTAAATAAAACAAATAATTAAAAAATTTAGTGGGGAGGGGGGGGCACAATTTAGATTTTTCCTTCTTCTACGAGATTTTGGATTTTTATAAATATCGTATTCAGATTTGTATTTTTCCACTGCTAATAAAAAGTTATTGAGTAGAAATATCAAATATTAGGAATTCGTGAGGAGATTGTCTAATGAATCATAGTATTGTTGATAGAGTGTGTCATATATTTCTGGAAGTGTCCTTCACTTTAGGACGTGTACTTGTGATGATTTTGCTTCTTGTGTAGTTATAGTTGATTTATGAATCATTAGAAGTATTATTTCCACAATGATTAATTTCATTGTAAATGTTGTGCTTGAATGGTTTCCTTACTTTGGTGTGGAAGTGGACTCTTTTAGTCAAAAGAACTTTAGATATCTTAAAGTTAAAGTTTAAGACGATTTGTTGCTTTAGGCCATTACATTTAGTGCTACGTTCCTATTTATTAATTGTCTATTAATTAATTAGACGTTTCGAAATACTCCTTCAAAAGTCTCACACGTTCGCTACCTATTAATATTGAAAACATTATGTGTCGGGTATTGAACGCTTCTGCCATAAAATGCAATCAAGTATTTGCCAATAACCATACAGGATGCACCTCATTTGTGAGTTTTTTAAAATTTTTGTTCGAGTAGAAATATGAATGATGTTTGCGAGCCTTGAGATTATTATTATTACTTTAGCAAATTAGTTAGTTTCTTTCTTTGTTGTAGCTTAGTTACTATCTTGAGGACAAAGAAGAAAAAGAATTGTTTTGTAATTGTTCTCTTCTTATTTGAGATAATTGTAAAAAACTATTGTGAAAGGTTTCTTTCTTTTAGTGAAGCCTCATTTCTTCTCAGTGATTTGATCTTGTCGTGTTAATACGTCTACGAAATCTTCAGCACGAACCTCTTATTTATTGGATGAAACCCCGATTGTTGGATCCAACCAAATGGAACGACTTTTGCCAAAAATAACACATTTGCCCTCTACGAGTACAAAATAAGTTTTCAACAATTTCCTAGACAATTATTGTGTGTAAATCAATAATGTTTTTTTGTTGTTGGGAAGCTATGAATTTAC